>CM061525.1:43435000-43715000 GCA_030068015.2 Neoceratitis asiatica | reverse complement strand
ACAATATTGTACAGCTCATCGTTCTGCCTTCAGCGGTATTCGCTATTGGCAACGCGCAAAAGACCTCAATTCATCCGCAAAACTATTCTCTCGAAAACTTCTAAGGCCGACTCAGCGAATGTCGACATTGTCCACACTTCTTAACCATATATGAGGACCGGAAGGATTAGCGACTTTTACAGTTCGCTTTTGGTTAGTCGAGAGAGAGGGCTTACTTCTCAATTGTTTACTCACTCCAAAGTAGCACCTGTTGGCAGGAGTGATTCTGCATTGGATTTCAAGTCTGACATCGTTGGTGTTCTTATTACTGGTCCCAAGAAAGAAATTATCTACGACTTCGAAGATAACGTGACGTGATGTTTATTTGATGGCAGAAGATATTTTATCTTGCCCTCATTCACAACCAGACCCATTCTCTTCTTTGTCTAACCTGGAGAAAGCAGAACTTACGGTGCGATCGTTATGACCAATTATAACAACTATTGCCAGCATTTGGGCACTCTTGTAAAGATTGTATCCGGATATTTAACCCTGCAGCTAATATTATATTCTCCAAAAAAGAAATCACACGATTAAGAGTCACCTTGTCTGAAAGCTTCTTTTTGTATCGAACGGCTCGGAGATGTCATCCCTAATTCTGACTGCGCGTCTGGTATTATCAAGGTCATAGCCGTCTTATCGCGCTGTCGAAAGTAGCTTTAAAATTGATGGAAAGGTAGTGTGTGTCGATTCTTAATTAGGGCCTTCTCCAGTATCTGTTCTATGATTAATCTTTCACTCAACACGCTATTATGATATTGAGCAGCTTTATCCCAGGATTATTGGCGCAGATCGATATTTCTCCTCTGTTTTTGGATTGGGAATAGCATACTGGGGGTTCTATTCGTCAGGCATGCTTTCGTGCGAACATATCCTCCTCCCGAAGCTGATGTATGCACCTTTCAGTTCATCGCCGCTCTATCGACTCCAGCCACTTCCTCCTTTAAGCGAATGATCACTATTTTAATTCCATCATAGTCTGGTGACGGAAAGTGCATACCATCAATATCGATGGGGGTTTCGGGTTCGCAATCTCACTTCTACTGCTTTTTAGCAGGCTGGAGGAGTGTGCCCACATTAATTCATTAATTCCAACATTAATATGCTGCGATCTTGAAACCTTCAGTCAGTAACTGTATCATAGAAGCTAGCTAGCTTCTCAAGTTCTGCATTCTCACATTTTCGGCTTTCTTTTTTGTAAACCAGTGCGTGTTGCTTCCCTTTTCAGCTCTCGGTAGGCAAAATTTTCCGTTAGTCAGCCAAAACTATAGAGTTTTTTTTTCATTTCTAATAGGGTCTCCTAACTGTACGGCCTTCATTTGGAGAAAAAACATCAGGGCTCACACCACAAATTGAAGTAAGGCGTCAGCCGAAAATTCCTCCAGCGGTTCTCCAAAAAGCTTCTTCTTATTTATTATATTATTTTTTATCTTCAAATTTTATTTTAAACCCTTAGCTTTTAATTGAGCTTCACAGTAGGCAGGACCCACCAAGTTAAATATAAATAATAAATGATATAATACTGAAGTATAATAATGCGTGAAAATTTTGATAAATGTGCGAGGACGACCCATAAAACGCTCTCCCATTTTCAATTAAAGAATTTTGACTTTTTACATATTATAACAGAACAATGTGGACGTGGTCACCAAAAATGTGGTTAAAGTTAAGAATGTCAATATTTTTCGTACTCGTACAAATAACTGTGTATCACATACATATTTATTTACATTTATTTTGCATTTATTTTGAAATGCCAACTATATTTCATCCATTGCTGCCAAAGTGTCAATAATCGCTAGGTGACATTCGTTGTTCGCATATCAGCAGGCGGAATGGCTAGCAAGTCACGGCGGAATGAGCGAGAGAGAGGTAGAGAGTGAAATAGATAAGAGTGGCGCACCTGTGTAGTAAACGCTTGGCAGTTGGAATTTCATGAGTAGTTTTTGCCGTTACATGGCGCCGAAAGTTGATTGGCGAACAATACACGGCGCACCGCAACACGCAACAACAGAATCTCTGCAAACCCATTGACGCTGCTTGACGATAGAACCAAAAAAAAAAAAAATTAACAAAAGCAAAAATAGTAAACAAAAGTCGATATGCCAACGTGTGTAGGGCAGCAAAATGAAAGCAAAACACTTGCAATTTTTGTTATAATGGAATTTTCGAAAACCGATGACACCCTGGGGACACATACGTTATCAGTTGGTGACGCGCTGACTGCTATGGTTACGTGGTATTGTACGTATAGTGTGCAAAAACAAAAAATTAAGATCCGGTCTGCAAAAACATCATTTTGCAAAGGTAACGGAAATATCAATGCGAATTTTATGTTGCTTGTACTTTTTTCATGGACCAGTGAGTGAGCTGACATAAATTTAGCTTGCAAATTTAAATCACTGCAAGCGAGTATTAATTGAACGAAAAATTAAAAAAATTAATGAAATTGATTTTTTTTTTTGGCTAAATATTATAAGGACGTCATTTGAAAATCTAGATTTATTTAATTTTAATTAAAATTTTTTTTTTATATACTTATTTATACTTTATTTTTATTAATTTTCTTCATGCATATATATGACCGATTTTTCAAATTTGAAATTTTGTGCCATACATGCGTCAAAAAGCACCTAAGAGCGTGAAATTTTATTTTATTTTATTTTATTTTGTTTAACTCTATTTTATTTTATATTATTTTATTTTATAAAACTTTATTTTTATTATTTTTATTATTTTAAATTATTTTATTTTAATTTATTTTCTTAATTTCATTTTAATTTTTTTATTTTTTTTATTTTTATTTTATTTTATATAAATTAATTTTATTTAATTTTATTTTATTTTTCAGTCTTTGTTTTACTCTTTTTTGGGTCACATCCTACAGTTCTTTACAACAAGCTATATAAAACTATTGCTAAATCAAGTACCGATATTTACATTTTATTATCCTAAACACGAACGAAGAATTGATGTTGTTGATAATATAACTGCTTTTTGTATACTTAAAATCTTGTCACTTAATTGGAGCTCATCCAGCATCTTCAGCAACGTTTTCGGTACTACAACTGTCGACGAGATGATGATTGGAACAATGGTAGCCTTGTCAAAGTGCCACAAGTGCTTCACTTTCAATGCCAGCTGCTGGTGTTTTCTTCTCTTTTCACCGTAGCAGTCTTAAAGATTATGCGAATTGGGTATGCCAACATCGATAAGAAGAGCTCACTATTCCTCCTCCTGGACAAGAATAACATCTGGCCTGTTCTGTTGGAGGCTCCTATCCGTCAGTATCGTGCGAACCCAATAGATTTTATACTCTTCACTCTCTAAAACTCCAAAAGGCTTATTTTTTTAGTAATTCATTTCTTTTTCCAATAATGTAGTACGTATATCAAGGCTCTGGTGTATAATTTTTGCTACGTTGTTATGTCGCTTCAAGTACTCAGTGTTCTGTGTGTTGCTGACATTTTCTAAACTTGTCATTGTCAGTTTGTTTACGAGCAATATATTTTAAATATTTTGTAGTCTCAATGACTTGATCTTTAATAGCAAAGATTAGTCCTTCAGACTCTAAGAAAATGGCCGCATGTTGCAGCTCATAAGTGTGTGTTGTCTTTTTCACGCTTTCCAATTCCGTATCAGACCACTTTAGCACGCCAAAACTATATGCTAGTATAGGCACCGCAAAGGCGGCTTTAAAACAATTATTTCGGTTAAGGCAAGATTTTAGAAGACACTTTGTTCTGTGCATATAGCTGTCGGTGATTCTTCGTATCATAATATTATGATGAATTCTTCTTGCTTGCATAATACCTGGATATTTGTAGGTATTATGAGTGCCCAACGCCTCTATACTTTCGCTGTCTGTTAGTGGGAAATTTCGTGATACCACTTTGCCACTTTCCACACTGAGTCTTTTACACTTGTCTACGCCAAAGGACATACATATGTCGCTGGAAAATTCTTCTGTTATTTGCAGTATCTCGTTTATATTGCGCTTAAATCCTGTGTACAACTTTATATCGTCCATGTGGAGGAGATGGGAGTGTTTGAAAGCGCATGGCAGTTGACTTTGATAGAACCTTGTTTGTTTTTATATTAAGAGTTATTCCCCAACTATTCATTAGATATTTAGCAATATTTATAATATTCTTCTATGAGCCATAAATGTGGTGCACTATCATAAGCTTTTTGGTAATCAATATATGCTGTATACTTATATATATTTCTTTGTTTGTGGAATGCCTGCTTCATTACGATGGGGTAAATTATAAGTTGCTCCTTTCATCCCTGTGAGTGTTTTGCGCAGCCTTTTTGCTACATAGCCAAAATTTTTTCAACCACCAAGTAGTTTTTAAATTATTATTACGTGGTAATATAAAGCATCGAAAGCTTTAACCCCGTTAGTGTGAGACTCTAACCCACTAAAGTGATCTCCCCACGTACGGTAACTCCTGGTATTACCTTTCAGTATTTCGTCAGTAGCCGTTTGAGCTAATAGCTCACTTGTCTGAGTCGATATCGTCCGTCGTTATCTTTGTTCAACCGTCCTGGTTTCAGTACTCGTCACTATATACCGTAAGTTGCCTGGTCAATGGTACGCAGTTATCGCGTCTTCACCTCTGTTGCTCGCCCCATCGTAAATGCTTCATTGTTTCGGCTGTAATACTACTAACTGCATTCCAGATATTTGCGCTTTCCAGCATACATTTAATTAATGTGTCAGGTGTTAAATTTATGTCTACAGCCTCGTATAGTCTTCGCCGTTGAACGAGAAAGCAGGGTGCAGATGAAGATTGAGCTTTCGGCGTCTTCTACGATTTCTGGACCACAAAGTTCACAGTATGGCTCCGGTTCACGGTCAAAGCGGTGAAGGTAGCTTTTAAAGCACCAGCGACCACTGAGAACTTGCGTTAAATAGAAGTCCACTTGGCTATGCTTCCTGCCTAGCCATACCACTAGATCAGGTAGCAGACGCCCCTTAGCGCTGTCATTCCATTTTCTCTGCCACCTATGGACAGCTGCCTTTCGGCGCTCTTGATACTGCTGTTTCGTTCTCCATGTTTTAGTTTCTGTAACTCGATTTTTCTACTTCTGTGTCCAATGCCGAGTATCGTATCGTAGAGCCATAAAGGATGATGCCTTTCAATACTCCCGCGAGAAGCTGCCTGCTTTGTTGCCGCTTTCCTTTGGAACTGATAGCCGCAGCTCTTCAGACCCCTGTGGCATCCCTGCTGTGATTGTCCGCTTTACGATTCCCTCTCTTGTACTGTACTGTAGCATTTGATTACTTAAATAACTTGTTAAAATGTTGAGTAAGTACGTCGGGACATTGAAGCGCTCTAGTGCATTTATTATATGAAGCCAGCTTGCACTATTGAATCCATTTCGCACATCAAGGGTTACAACTAAGCATTATTGTTTGTCACCATGTAGCCATCGTTTACCGGATATAACTGTTTCAGCGATAGATTTGACGACGTTGATTGCATCCGTCGTTCCTCGTCCTTTCCCTTTCCAAAATTGTAGAGGTGATGGCGATTATCAATGTGGGCCTCCAAGCGATTTTTTATTATGTGCTCTAACACCTGCCCTGTATTATTAAGAATATAATTGACGATTTTGGAATTAGAACCAGTTTTTGCTTCCATATGCTTGGGAAAACACTTTCCTCTATGCAGGTACCCAAAATCGTCGCAAAGGCCTTTGAATTGCATTTGAGTGCTTGTTTCAGAACGAGACATCGTCTGCTCCGGGTGCTTTGTTGCTGTATAATTTTCTCCCTGCTTCTGAAATTTCTTCTTCGGTTAATGGTGGAATAGTAGCGCTAGGTAAGGGAGCTTCATTATTTTCCTCTAGTTCATGTGCAGGAAATAGTTAGTCAACTATACTTCTGAGAAGCTCCGGGCATTCAGACTGTGCATGTTTTTTTAGCCAGCAAGTGGTGATAAAGTTTGTTTGCTATATAAGCAGTTAATAATTTATACAAAGTACATAAACATGTAATTAACCGGTATTTTTCCGGGTTTTTAGTGTCATTTTTATCCTTCGCCAACAGGTATGTTTGTCCTTTAGTTAAAAATTTTGGTATTTTGGTATTGGTGAAAATTTCATTTTTTTAATATAATTTAATTTAATTTAATTTTATTTTATTTTTGTTTCTATTATTTTATTTTATTTTATTTAATTTTTTAATTTTTTTTTAAATCTTTTTTAATTTTTTTATATTTTTATTTTTTTTTTATTTTTTTTTATTTTTTTTTATTATATTTTTTAATTTTATATTTTTTTCATTTTATTTAATTTTTTGATTTTTCTTTAGTTTTTAAATTTTGTTTTGCTTTTTTTTATTTTTTATTTTATTTTATTATATTTAATTTTATTTTTTCTGCTATTTTCATCCTAAAATTAAAATTCTTTGTGAGGTTAATGATAAAACCTTTAAGAATATTCTAAAATAATATTATTATTCTTTCATCTTTTTGTGTCTGTATATTTACAGCACCATTGAATGCTTCAATTAGCTCACGTGGCGGCAATTTGTCTTGTAAACAGCAGCAACAACTACATCAAAAGCGACGACAAGTAACAAAGCGAAGAGCAATTTTAACAACAAAACCGAATTGAAACGATACAAAAAAAAAACAGAAATATTTGGACAAATATTTCGCAAGGGATTAACTTGTAATTTTTTAATAGATTTTTGCCTTCCCTAATATTTGTGAAGGACGAAGACTGCCTGTTTGTTTGTATGAAAATGTGTGCGCGTATGTTTGTATATGTATATACTCGTATGCATACAAATAAATTTTTATTTATTTCATTTTTATTTAGCCTTTGTTACCTCACATTGCCTTTAGCAATTTAATAACTGCTAAAAATAGCAACAAATATGCACATCACGTCGCGTCACGATTCAAGCTAATATGTCCGCTCCAAAACGTGGCTGCCAGCAGCTTGCTATCGGCAGTAAGCAGTAAGCTCAGACAACCTCGCCGAAGGCTTTGCACGGCATTTTGTTGTAATGCTCAAAATTCAACAGGCATAACGGCAATATGTGTTATTGCTGAAAATCTACTGTCTTCTCTTCTTCTATTCTTGGTTTGGCACGCCGAGTGGCGCTGGCGAGGGCAATGTCAACATGCAGGATACTTAAAAAAATTTATTGAACATTTTAATTCTTTTTTGTTGCTAAATAAATACTGATTTATTGGTGATAAAAAGGCGAAGAGGCAATCGCAACAACAACAAGTTGAACATCAATAATGTAGCTCATAATATTTGTTCGACAGCAAGCAGGAAATGGTAGTTGAGCAGGGAGCAGCGGGTAATGGAGAAAATATGTTGCCTGTCCATTAAGGCTTTGTGTTGTAATAGAGTGTGTGAGCGTACTTCAAGTACAAAAAATAAATGGGTGAATGGTCAGCCTGAGGACATAAAGCTGACCCTTAGCGTGAGACACAGCCTCTGGCTTCGCTATAAATAATATCGGAAGAGTAAAGCATGCCGAGCGCAATCGCCAGCAGATTGCCTTCATTTTCGTTCGAAACACGCTTCGAGCATACCAAAGAGTCAAAATGATCTAATATTGAACTACACTCGCGCACTTGGAAAGGTTCAAGTGGCAGATGTTACCGTTATTTAATTTCGTTTGACCACTTGCAATGATAATGATTAAAGGCGCATGGAAAAACAAATATTTACATGTATGTACATATATATTTGTGTTTAATAAATAAAAAATGAAAGTGAGAGTAAATATAGCGTATAAGAAAGAGCTAATTTCATGCGAATCCGAAAATCAGTAGGCATTTTAATATATATTCATGGAAGGCTATCGTGCCCAAGCAGTTTCTTCATGCCTATCACTTTTTTTAGTAAGAGCTAGAGGGGACTGAACTAGTGTTTGAGATCTTCATAGATGTCAGACGAGAGCTTGTGAAAATGTAGGAAATTTCCTACTTCGAAATCTCGCCTTTCATGACCAACAGTTTCTTTTCGTCCAGCGAGAACTGATGCTTTTCCTGTGTATTTATTGGTCTAAGTTACTTTGGATTGAGGCAACTGGGTTAACCCAAGATTTACCCTTGGTTTTATGACAAAGCTCCGTTGTAAGATACTTTAAAGAAATCGGCATGCCCAACTTTACTAAAACTCGTCTTGGATGGAAAAATGTGATTCATAATATTTGAGACCTCATTGCCCGTCGAAGTTAATTCACCTTGGAACTCTCAGCTATTCCAGTATAACTCGTACGTGTTGGTCTCTTACGAATACTTTCGACCCTGGAAATAGGGAAAACGACCATTCAATGATGTACGTAGTTCTAGCGGAGTCACCAGTGGACTGATGACAGCAACTGAAGTGTTATTCTTTCTTTCGATCGCATCAGCCTTCTCTTCCGTCGATGCTGTACTACGTGTCACAATGACTCCTTTCCTTTAAAATTACCTTTAAAACGTTTGCTGTGGTCATCATAAAAATTGCCCTCATCAAAGGCTAATGGAATTTTTTTTTAGCTGATTTCATCGTTGTTGGCTTCAAGGAAATTGCACTGTCTCGCTGTACCAATCGGACTAAATTCGCGATACATTTATCAAACGAACCACTTGCTTCAAGACCTACGCCCACACGCAGTCATCTCTGTGGTGAGTATACGTTGTAGTATGATTAAGCGAACCCCTAAACCGAGTAAACTGAAGTGGCAGCAAAAGAGATGCCTCTTTTTTAACCATGACCGAAAGGTTCACACGGGTCGATCTCACCATCGTGTGCAAAGGTTACCAGCGTTTGCACGGTACACAACGCGGATGCTAGAGTAGGAATTGATAAGAGTCTTGGAACAGTAACTTCATATCCAAAAGCAAGACCACACATCAATACACTCTTCTCTTAGGTGTTTGGTGCCATTTGGACTATCAAGTGTAGCCAGGTTTTTATCCAACTGATCTTTCTTGTTGAGTGGAGATTTTTCTCTTCCTCTGCTTTCACCAACGGGTACTGCATCTAAGCCCGTCAAAACTGGAGTGTTTTGAACCGGGCTATATGACGCAAGTCAACGTAGCCGAACACCATTCACCCTTCAGCACCATATAGCATGACGGTAAATATGAGCGACTTGTAGAGTATGTTCTACTACGTCAAGAGAGAACTTTCCATTGCCTGTCACAGCAGCACTGGTTGGTAAAAGTGATCATGCGTTGGATTTCACGAGTTATATTGCAGTTAGTATTGATCTGCAACCTTAAACCATATACTGTTTAGAAACTCCTTACATAAAAATCCATTTCCGGACTTAATGTGGAGGTACGAGGTATACTTGATACAGTTGAACAACCTTTCTAAAGCGATAATAGCAGGAAAGAACCTACTCAATGATCTGCAAAGTGCGGAATTTTTTTTCTATTGACCGACCCGGTGAAGTATTCAGCTTTCTGAATATTTTTTCCACATTCCCCCATATCTCATGTATAGTTATTATAAGAACAAACTCATTATATACCATGCGACATGCTCCGTATGGGTATAATAAGGAAAAAGGTCGAGAACTAAAAGAATTTTAATGTCCCAATCGAAGAGTTCTTATTTATTTTTAAAATGCGGTCACAAACAAATTTCATGAAACAAACAAATCAAATAAAGCAATGAAGAGCATACACAAACACACATACGAACACAAGTGTCACCGGCTGTCTCATTGAAGGCAGTCTTCAATGGCTCAGCCATCAAATGGCGCATCAACCACCAGGAATTACCTTTTTGGAAAAACCAAAACCAAAACCAAAAAAAGAAAGCTGAAAAACGGAACAGAAGCAAATTCACCGAGGAAGTGGCAAGCAGTTTAAAAAATGCCACAACAAAACGCCAAACAACGGTAAAGCAGCGGCCGCAACGTACACCAGTCGCATTTCATTTCATTGTGTGTGTGTGTATGCTACCGGCAACCGTCTAACAACACCCTTACGGCCAATATTATCAACCAACAAAAAGGAAAATCAACAACAATGACATAAAATTACACATCCACCACACACACACCGCTATGCACATGCTGATTATGTATGCCCTCAACACCGCCACACACAGCTTTTCTCAAACAAAACAATGCTTCTGCCTCCTCGTTTACCTTCTGCCTTTGTTGCTGTGCAGAAATTGACTAAACTTCATCATATTAACGCACATATGGATATATGGATGAATAAGCATCTGGCATCCTTCCCAGCTCCTTCCACCTTTTTCTGTCAACCTGTGTTTTCGTGGCTTTGGTGACGCCGGCAATAAAGCGTCTGAAAAATGAAGAAACAAAACCTCGAAGACCAAAAAAAGATACAAAAAAAAATGTTAAAGGAGGAAACATGTCGACAGCTGTACGTTGGTTTGGTGAATATTTTGTGTTTTTTACACTGACTCAAAATATGACAGAACCATATGAGATATGCCGAGAGACGTACAAAGAGGTATGTGAGAAATTGTTCAATAGTTAATTTAATACTCATTGGAGTATTAATGAAATTCAGAACTACTCGACCTCAGCAATCTCGTCGTTAGCTCCGCTTTCTACAGCCAAGATAGGACTGCGAAGCGTGTGGTTCTGCTAGTAAGCGAGGACAAGGTGAAATATCTCCTATCCTCAAACCTATTATCAAGCGTTCGGGTCTGGGCTTCCACGTCTCTCTTGTAACTTTGGTGTTCTAGACGACTTTGTCTATGTAGGAAGCAGCATAAACACAAATAACAATGTCCGCCTTGAAATCCAGCGCAGAATCATTCTCAACAAAAGGAGTGTGCAATGGAAAAATAAAATCCTCTCTCGACGTACAAAGACAAAGGTTGGTCTTCAAAGACAAATGTTGGTATTCAATCCCGTCCTAATTTGTACTTCAGGAGCGTGAATTTTGACAGCATGAGGACTGGAGGGGACAAATAATCACCTAATTTTTTCACAGATGCGTCGGATCCAGACGAAAAGGTCGGCGTAATAGTTTGCTTTTGGGAATTTTTCAATGGTAAGAGGTTCAGGCTTTCAGACCGTTTCAGAGTTTTTCAGCCGAAGGTTTTTGCTATTAATGTATTGATTGACACATTGTTTCGGATGGAAATTTCTGTGAGACCCGTCAATGGTTACTCAGATATCCCAGCGACTATTAAAGCCTCACTGAGATGAGTACAAACATTATGCAGGAATGCTTGTAATCACTCCTGCAGTGTGGACTTACTTCCGAATAGGATTCATATAGATACCGGGTTACAGCAGAATTGTCTGGGAATTGCAACGGGGAAGCTCACCGTATGGATATCTCCGTATCGTTAATTTCAGCAAAGCGTTTATAGTTTCTGTTTAGTTAACAGGTGGGCCTTTGAATCAGCTCAGGGAGCGCTGGGCTGGCAACTCTTATATGGAATTATGCAATCTTAAGGATCAAAATGAGACGCGGAAGCTCAGAGAATCTCATTTCTATTCCAAATATCAAAATATTCACCCGTTGGTAGTTCAGGGCATTTCTCTGAGTTTTTTTGGATCCACAGTGTTTTTGTTGTTGTTGTAGCGGTTCGCTAACTCCGCCTATGGGAATGTAGGCCCAGTCGTAGTTATCGAGGTCATCTAATTTGTCGCATAGGATACTTGCTGTATCGATGGATTGCAACCAAAGGGAGAGGGTATTAGATGAGTCGGGTTGAGTCGTGTGGGGATTCATGTGGGATATACATATGTTGAGTATGTCGGGATGGAGTCTGGATAAGTAGAAGTTGAATCTACTACAATATCTAGACTTTAATTATGTCAGTGTTACTCGGGTCTCTCGAGATAGCTCGAGCTCTTGTTCTGCAATGGATAGTGCTTGGATTCTAAGAACACTATTCATGGGAAATAGATTTCACAAAGCACTCTCAGTGTTCCTGCCTGTATTTCTTCACATAGCCGCAGTAGTCTAGTGCTCTCTTCCTGATGTGTCTAGGTCGAGATTTGGCTTCTTATAAGTGTCTGTTGGGGTGGTCCTTACGGTAGCATCTCAAGAGATATTGCTTACTCAGCTCTCGCGACAGCCAGTTCTACTTAGCGGAGTTCTACGACCCGGATTGTATTCGTTCAATTACTGTCACCCTTTCGGCTCCCTAACCCCGTTTAAGTAATCAGGATCCACATTGTTGTGGGGAATGAGTGGACGAGCTTATAAATTATTTATACATTTCTTTATGTGCCGTCTTCCCTTTCCGATCGCATACATTTAGCGACTTCAAACAATTAAACGATTTCAATATTAGGAGCATTTGCAGATTTGTTATATGTACTAAACGATTTACTTAATGATTAGTGATTCTTTTTACTTTTTGTGGCATCACAACGAATGGACCTAACCTAATTCGAAACGATCGACGGACCGAATTTGTGAAATCGTGTTTTCATTTGAAAAGAAATGATTTTATTACATTTTTCAAAATATTGAAAGAAACATTGAACAAATATTTTTCAAATTCACTTTAAATTATATTGTTGATACCATTAGTTTTTAAAAATCGATATCAAATTATTAAAAATGTCTTGTGTTTTCCTCTAAATACTATGACCATGGCAGGTTGTTAATGATCTTATCTGCCTTGGTTCCTAATCTAAAGTTTTGTTTTTATGTAATATCTGTAAACTTGATTTTTTGGTTTCTGTTAGGTATTTGCTGGATCTTACAGTCTTATAAAGATCACAATTCTGAAATGAATTTGTTTAATTAATATGAATAAATTTGAAACAAATATCCCAACTACAATGTTGGCTCTCGATCCTGTAATCCACGAATTTTTGAGAACAAATACAGAATGGATTGAAACTCTTATTTTTTAGTGATAAATATGAAAGTTTTCTACTTCCTCCCCTTCTGTGAAATTTTCACCGACATAAATTCTAATATAAACTTAATTTCAGTACAAAATTTCCTACACACTTTATGCACACACCTTCAACACACCTAACGCGACTTAGCATATGTGAATGAATGAATGAGAATGCAAAGGACGCCGTAAGGTATGCAACATTTTGTTGTCATTTTCATAACGATTGTCAGGTGTGTGCATTTTTTATTTTTATTTTTATTTTTTTGTTATTTTTCACTCAGTACACACGCTGTGGAGAATTCTCACAGCAAGTACACGAAATGCTTACATTGTCTTGACAAAAATTTACAGCCAAATTTCATTGTTGTTGCTATTGTCTTTCGTATTTTATTTTATTTTATTTCGGCGACAGTTGCTTACCGTAGCTGCCGCTTAAGCTCCTGTTGATTTCGGTTGATGATTGCGAGTTGACTGTTGATGTTGCACGGTTGATGATGATGATGACGAGAACGACAATGAATATGACAGCAGCAGTTGTCAAAAAAAAAAAAAAAAAAATTGAGAACAACAACAAAAATGCTATTTAGATGTGCAAATGCTTATATATATTTACATATGAGTATGTTTGTCTTTTAGTGTTGTTTGCCTCAAAACAAAGAAGCTAAAGGCTGTGCAGGAAATCGCATGTGATTTGCACACATATATTAGTATATATGTATGTGGCAGATAGTCTGTCAGCCAAGCACACTTGTTGTAGCAACAGCGTGTTAACCGTTAATGATAAGGCAGTTGTTCGTTCTCGTCTGCTCGATTGCATGCCAAAGTGTGTGAGTGTATTTGTGTCTGTGAGCAATTTTTTTATACCTTTCGTACATGAAATGGAGCTATGACACTGATTAAATATTTGCCAGTATGAGTAGTAGTTGAAAGCCATTAAAAATTATGACAAACAAAATCCCATTGTCCATCCCTGAAACTCAATCGCAATGAAGGAAAACCAGGGCAAAAGTCCTAGAGTGAATTATGTAGATTTCTAATCTCTTTAATTTCCATAGTTTTTCTAAAATTTAATTTTATATATTTTTTTCAATCAAAACTATATTTCTATTAATTGTAATATTTTTTTTAGAAAATTGGAAAATCTAACGCGAATGAGGACTACCATTCACCTGGAAGTAGACAAACACGATTCTCCTATTTACCAAATATCTTCTGGGTACCCCAAAAAACATCCCTTTAGAGGCGAACTAAGTGAGAAGACTAACCGCCTGTGGTAGTGCAGAGCGGTTTTGATCCTCTACATATAAAATCTGTTCCAAATAATTACAATCAGCCTCATATGTGAGACGCTATTTTCATGACGACCCCCGGAAACGTTTGAAAAATCAAGATTTGAAGGCATATAACTGGAATGTCCAGTTCCGTAATTGAGAATGTACCGCTGCAAAGCTGGTTGGCGTCCTGGTAGGACTAAAGATTGACATCACCGCTGTACAAGCCAAGAAGTGTGGGGGATGGTACAAGGACGAAAACGAATAGTCTCTGGTGACATTTATTACAGCGGCCATATAAAGCAGTGCAAGTCTTATATCGGATTCGTGGTGGGAGAGAGATTTACGCGCCAAGTACTGTCGCTCACCCCGTTGAATAAACGACTCGCCACAATTTGCATTAAAGCGAGTTTCTTCAACATTTCGACGAAATGGCAGGATAATATTATCAGAAGTGATTTCTATGAACCTCTAGAAAGCTCCCCTCGTCACGATTTAAAAATTGAGCTTTCCGATTTTGATGTCCGTGTAGGCAAAGAATGTATCTTCGGCATAACAGTTGGAGAATTTAGCCTGCTTGGTGAAATAATACCAGGCGGCTTGAGGCTATTCGACCTGCCTGACATCAGATTCCGATACAAGAAAATTCATCAAACTACTTGGCTGTCCTCCTGGCGAACCTCCAATCCATGATGATGGAAAACACGACAATATCTGAAAATTATAAAGTTGAAATAGCGACCATCCGCATAAAGAATAACAAAGCGGTGGGAGCCAATAACTTACCACCGGAGCTATTCAAATAGAGCTGCAGACTATGGTCGATCGAAAGCATGCAAGACGATTGAAACTTATGTATGCCCTGCCAAATCCTTAAGAAGGGGTACCCTGAGCCAATTATCGTGAAAGAAGTCTTCTCAAAGCCCACCATCAATGTCGCTTTTGGTCTACAAATATCTCGTTTACCAGATATGAAACTACCGGGTCGCTATGCCCGAGTTTGGGATCCCCGCAAAACGGCTGTGTAGCGTGACACTGAGCAACGGCAAAATAAAACTACATCAGGATATGATAAGGACCTACTCAAACCTTTCGAAACTGAATGAAGTTTCAGACAAGGTGGCTCTTTATGGTATGACTTCTTTAATTTAGTGCTAGAAAAATAAAATGACCTGCTGATCTCTGCAGAGAAGATACAATCTACTACAAAAACATACAACTTCATCGGCCTAAACAGCCACACCGTTAGATTCGATTTTTTCACACACAACGAACCGCGAGGTAAATGGCTCTGATCTAAACAAGGACAAGACAAAATATCTCCGAGGAAGACTTCCACCAGAGTGGAAAGATCAAAAATCTAGGGTTTCCAATTAGTGGTTTCGAAAAAGCAGGTCTGTATTGTGACATCTGTCAAACTTAACTGCCAAACCAAACATATTTTGATTCACAATGCATAACGCGTTAAAATTGTTAAAACCTACTACAAAAGTAGTGATTCAAACGTGGCCACGTTTCGTGCTTTAAGAGAGATTATGGTGCACATAAACGTCCAACTACTCAAGAAATTGAAAATTCTAAAGAAATTTGAAGAGACCGGATCGGTTACAGATATTGTACTGCTACGTTTTGCTCGTTCCACGCACTGTACTGTAAGTGAAAGTGTAGTCGAGCCCGAATGTGTCTATTTCTCGACGTTCTCAAGAGCTGGGATTTTCCTACGGCACATTATGGGGCATTTCGCACTCGGACGTACACCTACATCCATTTAAAGTCCAGCTCACACAACAACTAAAGCTAGATGACCATTCACAGCGCCGTAGCTACGTCGATTGGGCGTTTCATTCAGCGACGAAGCACATTTCTCACTCGGTGGATACGTAAATGAGCAAAATTTTCGCATTTGAGACTACGGATTCCAACAAAATGATGTCGAATGCCACACAATAGAACCGAATATGGCTTTATTGCGAGAGAAATTTGCGGTCCGGGTAATCTCTCGTCTTGGCGCTGCCAATTGGCTACCGAGATCTTGCGATTTGACACCGTTGGAGTGTTTTTGAGGGGCTACGGGAAAAACCATGTTTATTCGGATAAACCTTTAACTTGTGAGCACTCCAAAAGCTAGATTCGTTTAGTTATGTCTGAGATACCGCTCATATGTATCAAAAAGTGGTCGAAAACTATCTCGAACCGATCGAAGCTTGCAAAAAATTCCAGAGACGGTCATTTTAAAGACGTAGTGCTTCACATATAATGTCAAGGCTCAAACTTTATTATAAAAAAAGAATTTCATGAAAAACAATTATTTTAACTGCATTTTATTTACGTTTATTGTGGAAACTGCAAAATGGACAACCCTGTACATGCACTTGTGCTACTGGTAAACAAAATTTCATAATATCAAAGGAGATTTGGCTACTCTTTCCAATCTTCTGTCGAGAATGGTATAAATATTTCGGTGAGTCAGAAAATTTTTTTCTCTTTCGTTTATTCTTGACATTTGAAATTTTCGAAATTTCACTTTTTGCGCTTTGATGCTTTCGCTCCGTGTGACAGCAGGAAGTGGTGTCTGTTTTTTCTGCACTTTTTTTTTGTCAGTCTGTCTGTTGCTGGGAGATGTTATGCCCTACCAAATGACTAAAGCTAGCGGTTACATACATCTCGGCTTGACAAACTGACAAGCGTCAGCTGTTATTATGCTGATTATGCACTTTCTTCATCGAGCATAACTAAAAAGGAGAAGATGGGGATAGTTTTTCTGGCATTCCTCACATCATATGCCCAGAGCAGAAAATCATGTCAACTACTTCATTTCCTATACGAGACACATAATTTGGTCGAACTCATCAAATACTTCGAGTGTGTGTGTGTTTCGAATTATCTACTGTACCTCTGTTTCCATCTCCCTCTCTCTCTCTTTCTCTCTCTCTTGTTCTGAAGACAGCTGTCAAGCCCACTGATGTGTTGATTTTTTCGGACAAATCATTAATTTTAATTTTCCATTGCTTGTCTGTTAGATTTTTTCCACATTTCATTGACTTTCGACACACTTAAATTCATACACACGTTGCCAGTCTCTGACTCTGCTTGTCTCGTGTGTTTTTGTTAATTTTTTCTTTGTTACTGTAAATGATGTGAAAATCGCTTAAGCGCCTACTGTCACTCACATCAACGAAATGTCCAACATTTCAACACTCAACCAGGTTAGTTAACTGCGCTGTGATGAATGCGTGTGTGACTGAGTGTGTGCGTGTGTGTACTTTCTCTAATATATGGCATCTCTCTGACTGGCACTCAAATCTCATCAACGACAACCAAGAGCTCTGATGACATCTGCGGCAATTTTAATGTGCAACGTGACCGGCATAAATTGGAACGCCCGCACGCTTAGCTTATCTACAAGTAGGCAACTTCGGCACACACATGTGTATGTTTAAAAGTAAGTATGTAAGCTAACAGGCAGCTCATCCCCCATATAAAATAGATACTTCGTCACTTTCCCTTCATTGTTTTTGTTGTTAAAATTCCGACACGCGACCAACTGTCATCGGGAGCTGTTTTTTTTTGTTTGTTTCAACATAAGCTCTTAAATTACTTGATGTTCTTTGGGATTCTGCCGCCTTTAAATGGACTTTCGAATGCACATACATACATATGTTTTGGGTATGAGATATGAGAATCTGCATCAGTCTGCGCTTATATGACTTCAGAATTTTAATTTCAAATGGTCACTCCCTTTGTAGATATTTATTTTTACTCAATGACATGTGTTTATACATACAATATACATACATATATACATGCATGCCAGTACTGGTCAACATATGAAATTTAAGATAAGATAAACTTCTCAGTGGACATAACAAATTTATTATATTTAGCTTTTATTGCGGGTGGAGTGTGTTGACTTATGCTTTCATTAGCTTCGATTAAAGTTTCAATATTGTGTAATATTGATTCGAGAAAATGCTTTAAAGAATCTTAGTCGTTCATCCGCAATGTAGGCAACATCTATGGGAAATAATTCGTTGCCTACAATTAGGCGCACTATAAAAAATTTTGCTAAAAATTTCATCAAGAAGATCTGTAATTAACAGAATAATTTTGAGAACAAAACGCATATTTTAAATCAACTAATTAGTCTACAGGGCGAACTTTTTAACACAAGACTTCTAATAGTTAAAAAAAAATAAGAATGAGCAAAATGCTGACGTTCATATACATGAGGACAGCATCACAATGAACCAAAGGTATGGCAGTTTCAGAACCACCACTAACAAAACGTTAATATTATTGGAAGAGCTACACTGTGTCTCAAAGAAAGCTTAGAAAAATCTTACTCAAGAGAGAAACCCCACCGTTTATTATGACTCCTGCAACAAATAAAAGTTTTAAAACCCACAATTTGAGATCATGCATCTAGATTGTCATTCTACCTTATTGGAAATATGGCCTTTGAGCGGTTTGACGATTGCTGTTTTCACAAAAATTACATTCCAAAGACGCGCTGGGCGCCGAAAGTAGGTAAGATGGAAGAACCTTGCGTCGTAAAATACAGCAGTCAGATAAAGAATCACAAATTTCGTTTTAGGTTGACATGCAAAGCGTTAAATGGCCGCCTCGCCGTTATCCTTATCAAATTGAGGTTCTCCAACATTTTGCTGCTTTTGCTTACGCTTTGAAGAAATGGAAAACCATGGAGTGCGAAGTTGAAATCATGACTTGACAAATACATATTTTCAAATATTATATTTTTTGAGCCTACGGGGTAGGCCCTACAAGTAGGCTGAGACTGATCAACTTTACCTGGGTAAGCCAATATTTAGGTTATTTTTTATACTAGATTCCAACACAAGATAACACATCTATATACTCGATTGTTTGTAACTTGAAAATAAGTCGGCCATGCTCTTTTATAACGACAACACGTTTCCAGATTTATATATGCACACGCTCTCTGATGTCCTAATATCGACATCTTGTCGTAGATAAGATACACACCCGTCTTGTTCAGGGTATAAATCTCGTATTCAAACGCAGGAAAGATTCACTCATACAGCCAATGTTTTTCCCGACTGCTATCCTACTGACTAAAAAGATTGAAATAGATGGTATCTCCTCATTATCTTTGGGTAAGCAGATCGTGTACTGCCTATAGTGGCTCAGTTATCAGTTTATTTGTAAAATTAGATGCCACGAAAGTATGCCCTCCGATGAGGATCACCCTGCGTTTTGGAGTTCAATAATTTATCCGCGGTAAGACATGCCTGTCGTAAGAGGTGACTAAAATCCAATAGTTTTCGCGACGGTCGGTTTTTTATACCAGAAGGACTTGGATTTTTTCCCGCCAAAGACTGTCACCTCCGCAATATTCCTCGAAAACCAATTTTTGGTAATATTTCTGCGGTGACTACAACAACAACAAATCCACGAGGGTGCCGAATGGTAACGAATATTACCCAGCAGTATTAAAGGTTAATGTGGCAGAGCATGAGTGAAACAGATATGCTTACGTCAGATGAAAACGGTTCTTGATCGGCCATTATAAAATTTTGAGAAAATTTCATCTGTCAGATATGACCGTCACTGAAACAGAACACTGTAGAGTATCAGAGTTGGTGACCATGCGAGACGCCGTCAATAGTTAATTTTGAAGGGTCCGATTGTTGAATTGCACCTATACTTCTCAGTCTTTGGACCTATTGTGGATGCCGAGATACAGTAAGATAGCCCGGAGGAGTTTTGGATACCACTTTCCACCATCAAGCGGACTAGAAAAAAGTTGCAAAAGATCGATGCGGAAGTCTTCTATTGACAATTATCCAACGGTGGAAGGCTAAGGCTTCCAGAGCATAGCAGTGCTGGACACACTGCTTCGGTGTGTGGTTCCTGTGAGCCTGGCTAAGGTTTGGTCTGATGTTCAAACGGTTACAGCGACTTATTTCACAATTGAAATCATATGGATAACGGATCGCAGCGGAACTGCAATGCTGATGAGTTTGCGCGTATGGGTACAACCGCTTCGTTAATGCCAGGCCAAGCGCACTTGGATGCTGCTCTGTTAATATGTTATCTGCTTCTGGATAGATGAGCTGTAAACCAACTAAGTGAACGCTAGGCTGGTAGCTCAATATGCGTGGTAACAAGAACTATCTTGCCTGAGATGAGAAACTTTTTCCAATTGCAAATAGAAAATGCTGCCAAGTCTTTCCCCATTTCATATTTCCAAAGGAGTGGATGTCTTTCTCTCAATGTTGCTGTATATCTCGTAGAGCTCATAGTTTCATCAATTGTTCGTTCGCATAGGTCTATACATCTTAAGCGAAACCTTTCTATCGAAAACTTCTAACACCACCTTCTCAGATGTTGTCATTGTCCATACCTCTGCTCCATACAGCATGACGGGATTGATGGGTGACTTGGTTGGTATTTTTAGATCGAGAGAAGACATTAATTTTCAATTATATACTCAGTCCAAGGTAGCAACTGTTGGCAAGAGTAGAGCTATTTCCTTTTCCCGAGTGATGGAGTGTGATGTGTTTCCCATTTATAAATTGGGCAGAACACACTTAGGTTTTAATCGTCAGGTACGTTTCGTCCGACCATATTTTGCAAAAAAGCTTTGCATTTTTGAATATCATGGCCGGTAAACCATGGCTCCTGGAATTCAGGTGGCCAATTGCTACTCGAACTCCTTCATAGTCGGGCAAAAGCCATCTCCTGGTGTTCCATTTTCACTACTCACTGAAGTGTTGCCTCCATAAATGCAGTATGCGATATTCATTAGTCGTTCCTTTAAGCCCCTAAATGAAAAATTATCTAGCGTTCACAACAGGCGGCTTCACAACAAGGGTGTGTTAGAAGTAAAGGGTGATTCAAGAAGAGGTACTATTTCAAATAGCATTCTTTTGCCAGATCACGCGTGAGTCGCGTCAAGCTACCATGTTATTTTTGTTCAGTTTTGTTTGCATTTCATCATGGAAAGACTTACGCCTGAACAACGTTTACAAATCATTCAATTTTATTACGAAAAGTCACGTTCTGTAAAGAATTTGTTTCGTGCGCTTCGCTCAACTTATGGTCAACATAATCAACTTACTGAGCGTACTATTCGCAACACCATCACCCATCTTGATACCCGGCTTTTATTATTGGATAATATTCGACCGAATAGACCACGTCCAGTACGCAGTGAAGAAAATATAACGGCCGTAGCTGAAAGTGTACACGAAGACCGTGGAGAGTCGATTCGGCGCCGTTAGCAGCAAGTCGGACTGATGTATGGAACGACTTGGCGCATTTTACGTCCTGGTCTATGGGCTCCTGAAAAGTTCCAAAAAGATCAGACGTTTTCGAACAAAATTTTTTTCCAGCAATGAGGCCCATTTCTGGCTCAATGGGTATGTAAACAAGCAAAGTTGCCACATTTGGAACAAGGAGCTACCTGAAGAGATTCAAGAGCTGCCATTTCATACAGAAAAAACAACAGTTTGATGTGGTTTGTGGGCCGGTGGAATCATCGGTCCATATTTCTTCAAAAATGATGCCGGTGAGAACGTTACCGACAACGGCGACCATTATCGCGCTTGATGCTTGAAATTGAAGCTCGTGATCTCCGCAACATTTGGTTTCAACAAGACGGCGCCACTTCCATAGATCGCATCAATCAATGGATTTATTGAGAGAATATTTCGGTGAGCAAATAATTTAACCTTTTTGCCGGTCGATTGGCCACCAAGATCATGTGATATCATACCGTTATACTTTTTCCTGTGAGGATGTAAAGTCTAAAGTCTATGTGGGCAATACTGCTTCGATTTAGGCCTTGGAGAAAAACATCACGCGTGTCATTCGCCAGTTAACAGCCGAAATGCTCAAACGAGTCATCAAAAATTGGACTCAACGGATGGACCATCTGAGACGTAGCCGCGGCCAACAGTTGAAAGAGATAATCATCAAAAACTAAATGCCAAAGAATATTGTTTCGCATAATAATAAATATTATCCACTAAATTTGAATTTTCTGTGTTTTCTTGCTTTAAAAAAGTACGGAATCTCGAAATATGTTGAATCTTCTTTAGTTGAACCAATTCTACCTAACCTAATCTAATTACGGGATGTTCTTTCCATTGAACCATAGCGTGGGGAGACGATTTTTGTAGGAGAGAATGCTCTGAATGCCTAAGTGTGATGAAATTGGATAAACAAGGAAAGGAATTCAGAAAATATATCCTTTCAAATGGTATAAAAATTTTGAAAACCATTGTTGGGATGAGTTTCTCATGTTATCACCAGACTGGTGGTTATGTAAATTATTTAGAGAAATATTTGTAATAAAATTAGTTTTCCTAAAGTATTGAATTTTATTGAATATCATCTGTTGAGTCTGACTCAAAAAATATATACAAAAATCTTCAAAATTTACCCTCCTCCACCCCGACTTAGCTGAAACCTTCGCTTTAGTTCGATGCAGTCACTTTTTTCGCATTAAGGCAAGAGTTCCTGATTTACAACTATCTTACAACATCATGTATGTACATAGACACAACATAGTTAGGATTTCTATGTAGGCTTCGCCAACTACGCTCCACAACAGCACTTTATAAAAATTCATAATGCAACCATAAATTCTCATTTGAATATGTTCGCATTCGCCGCATTTTTCCGCTAACAAAACGAAGAGTAAAATATTTTTTACCAATACGTGGCAGACATGGGCGTCAGAATTTGCAGAGGGCGTTGGGTGATGGCTGGCATCGCGGGGGAGTATGAATGTCATGGGGTGTGGTTGTCGGAAAATCATAACTGTAATAAGCATAAATACACTTGCAACTGTTGCTGCAGAGTTCAATAGCTGTTGCCAACAAGCAAGCAAGCAAGCCAACCAGCTAGCATTTTGAAATATGAAATATCTATGAAGAATGAAGATGACTGACTCCGCCGCCGTTGATGCCACAAAATATATGTACGTATCTGCGTGTGGAAAGGGTATTTGGCATGTTACGGGTATAAGCATAAGCAGTGCTTTCACTTGCGTTTGATTTTTGAACTTTTTTCCAATTCTCTGTATGTTTGTGTGTGTGTGTGTTTGCGCGCAAATAAATTATAACCGTATATTGCGAAAAGCTTTTATAATCGCACGAGCGCAACCAAATCGCGCGCAAAGGCAAAATGTATGTTAGATGAAAAAATGTGGCATGCAACATTACACCATCAACGAACTACTACTACCACCAGTAGCAGATACATACACAGGCACATACTTGCATACAGCTTGACGGTGAAGGCCTACGCGCTGTACAAGTCACTCGCTGGGAGTTGGGCGCAACTTGCAACATTTCAAATACTGAAAATATGTTCACATTTTGCGGCTTGACAACTTAATGCTCTAATGCTATGTGTAACATGCAAATATGGTGAGTACAAACACACACACATTTACGCATAGTTACAATGTGAAATATTTGCGAAATAGCGCAGGGACGATTACAGCGCAACAAGGTGGGGATGAGATACTGAAATCTGGAGGTAAGAGTAAGGTGAGCAATAAATATTGTGCAATAAATGTGTTTCACTCACACACACACCTACACACACACACACACAATTATACAAAAAAGCAGAAATTTCATATTTTACGCTTTATTGCACTTGGTCGTCATCCCCCTGCTCAGTCGCCTACCGACTGAACTCGTCTCGCCGGCTAACTGTGTGCTGTACGCTTTTAAAAATTATCTAATAAATCACAAATTTTATGTGCAAATTAAAAACGCATTTGTAAAATGTAAAATTTCAGACATGCAGAAAAATATGAGCAACAGCAATTTGGAGGTCTCGCTCTCGCTCTCCCTCTCTCCCCCACTCTCGCCATCCGCCACGTGTCAGTTCATCAGTTAATTGAGCTTACAACTGGACGTCACGCTTATTTGCGACGCGCTCTACCAACTGCTCACCCACCCCACATTCACACCTCCCTCCCTCTTTTTTCGACCGGGAAGATATTAATCTCATATAGCATACCGTTATGCATATGGTGTCCACTTGCTGGCTGTCACCGTGTAAAAAAATTGGAATAAAATTGATGACTGACCATCAATTTGCGTACGGCTTTGTGGCATTCAATTTTTTTTTTTTTTTTTTTTTTTTTTTTTTGAATAAAATGCCAGAAGATAAAACGTCAAATGACAAATGATGCCGTTTTGAGTACGATACACTAAACGCACACTCATTTCCTCACTCGCTCACTCAGTATGAGGCGTTATGAGTATTTAAGTATTAAAAATATGTCACTCTTCACTTGCGGGGGATTCAAAAATATGTTGCTCAGTAAAAGTGTAGTCTAAAAAGTACGAAAACTGACCACGGACTTATTTTCTTCAAACGAGAATACTTCAGTGTAGTGCAATGCAGTCGTTTTAAAAAGACAAATACAAAGTCAGAGCCCATAATGATGAGTGTGTTGGATGGGATGTTGACTTCTTTGAAATGATAAAGAAATCTTCTGAAAAGGATTGATATTCAAAACTATACGAATTCCATTAGGGTCTAAATGACGATAGGTCTCTTTAGACGAGTTCTCAAGAATGCATTAGACTTTCCATCTTATCACAATCTGGTGAAGTGCAAGGTGAACTCCACCACACTCGTATAAGAAACGGTGAATAGGGTTATACAGAGGACGTTGATGAGAACTTATTTTATTTTTAAATTGCCTTGGAAACGGATCGTAACTGCAGCCATAATGAGTATTGCTGTTTTAATAGGAATTTCTTCTTATAAAGGGTGTTTTTTATAGAGGTATAGAGTTGCAATAAAACAACGATGGATTATTCGATTGACATGAATTTTATTTATCCGAAGGATAATCTTGTGGCATTACATTTTGAATATGATTTCTGGCATATGACCGCCACGGCTGGCGCGGATGTAGTCCAATCTGGACATCCAATTTTCGATGACTTTTTCCAACATTTGTGGCCGTATATCGGCAATAACACGGCGAATGTTGTCTTCCAAATGGTCAAGCGTTTGTGGCTTATCCACATAGACCAATGACTTTACATAGCCCCACAGAAAGTAGTCTAGCAGTGTTAAATCACAAGATCTTGGATGCCAATTCACAGGTCCAAAACGTGAAATTAGGCGGTCACCAAACGTGTCTTTCAATAAATCTATTGTGGCACGAGCTGTGTGACATGTTGCGCCGTCTTGTTGAAACCACAACTTTTTTATTCAATTTAGGAAAGGAAAAGTTAGTAATCATGGCACTATACCGATCACCATTGACTGTAACGTTCTGGCCACCATCGTTTTTGAAAAAGTACGAACCAATGATTCCACCAGCCCATAAAGCGCACCAAAGAGTCAGTTTTTCTGGATGTAATGGTGTTTCAACATACACTTGAGGATTACCTTCACTCCAAATGCGGCAGTTTTGTTTGTTGACGTAGCCATTCAACCAGATGTGCGCTTCATCGCTAAAGAAAATTCGCTTATGAAAATCGGGAACAACGTTTTGCGCACAGAACCATTATTTTCGAAATAAAATTGCACTATTTGCAAGCGTTGTTCAGGCGTGGGTCTATTCATGATGAATTGCCGAATAATTGAGAATAAATCACTTGACAGCTGTCGCCATCTTGAAAAGTAATGCCAACTTAAAGTTCTATACCTCTATAAAAAACACCCTTTAAAACAGCGCTACTAACGCCAGAAGGATTTGAGTTTAGTCCAATTAAGAGCCAGATTAATCTTTTTCTCGGATAGCGGTGATAATTGGAGGCACAAACTCTCCCAAAAACGAACCAGAACTCAAACTTAAATTGATTATCTGTTAGATGGGAAGCATTAAAAAATATTCCGTTTTTATTCTGATTTAAGTGTACTTAGATGGAGTCTACAATGACTATAATTATTTTCTTCCTTGCCGCAATAATGTGATAGCTCGAATGATCAACTGAATTCCCCTAAAGCCAAACCGAATTCCGAAGAGAAAGTGTTTGTGTTTGGACAGAGTTTCGAATTTAAGTTGCTCATGCGATGATTGCAAGAATAATGTATTTTAAACACCTGCAATTGCTGTCAAAACCCAAGGTCAAAATTTTGACTTGGTGGTCTACTTGTGCCTGCGCTGCAACACCTAAATCCGCACCTTAAGGTAGGTTAAGTTAGATTGAAGTATGTAGATTATTGATATTGATATTGGGCATCAGAACACTTAGACCGACGAATGGATAGTTGAGGATGCCCAGAGTTAGCATGTTTAGAAAGTGACAGAAAATTTCCATCCCTAAGGACTTCAACTTACTCCTTTAAAGTGCACAGCATTCACAAAGATTGACTTAAGGTTCAGAATCTTTATATTCTCTTGCATTGTTTGTATTGTACGCCAAGTCTCTCTGCGTGATCAATAGAGTATGACCTGTAGGCTAAATTGAGTAGAAGATGCTGAACCTTAGTAGATCCCACATAGACACCTAAGACACCTCCGCTGTCCTAATGCCACAAAGAGTAAAAACGTCCTCAACGCTAGATGACTTTTCATTTAGTGAATCGTTTAGTGTGTGCAACGAATCTATCCTATTTCAGAATTTTCGTTTCTTTTCTCAAAAGCTGTGCGGTTCATAAAAAAGTGTGTAGATGTTTCCATCTCTTTTCCAAACAACTGGGAATCCGAAAAAATCCAAAGTCCTACCGGATGAATTCTCATCGGACAATGCACGTTTGGAACTATCACTAATTCAGATCTGTAAATAGAAAGGTCTCACCAACCTTAGGCTAGAAGCATCTCGGAATGGCTTATGGTGAGGTTTTAGCCCAGCGCTCGCTAATTTGGTCCAGAAGCAATCTGACAGAGGAGCGCCAATTTGCGTTTTGTTTTCGTTGTGATCCAATACCCGACAATTTCGACAGAGATGACAAAGGTTTCTTCAAAAGTTTGGAGTTCACCATGAGTGAGCCCAAGTGAATGTTACTTTTGCTTCACAGAAGGAGCTGTTCGGTGCCAGCTCGGATGTATAATAACTCAAGCAACTGTGTATGAATTCTTGTCCCTCATGAACTGTATCAGCAGAAGGAAGTGAATCTAAAAGATGCTTAAACTAGAGAGGTATAACCTTTGTGAAATTAGCGGTGATGCAAATGAGACAATATGTAAAAGGACGAAATGATATCGAGCTTTCGATGTCGGACTAACTACTAATAATAGAAGCAGTGAGGCGACCATGGTTATTCTCGATATCTTGTAAGCAAAGGCAGTATATTCTTGTGTTAGTCCATTAGCATCTTACATTCCAGAACGAGGCTACTGGATTGGTTGCAATGGAACATTCTTAGCACAAATAGATCTGCGAGTCGTAAAGATAGTTATCTTAACCGCC
Source organism: Neoceratitis asiatica (assembly GCA_030068015.2). Classification (NCBI taxonomy): domain Eukaryota; kingdom Metazoa; phylum Arthropoda; class Insecta; order Diptera; family Tephritidae; genus Neoceratitis; species Neoceratitis asiatica. Next base: position 43,687,483 of record CM061525.1, on the reverse strand, counting down.
CTGTTGTCTAAAATTACCTTGGATCCGGCCTGTGCAGTCTATGCACATCTAGCCTCTACCGATCTTTAGCTTTTGACCAATGTGATGCAACCCAGCAAACCCTAGGCGCTACCCGGTCGGAATTGAACTACAAAGCCCACACCATTATCGCCGAGGAGTCTGTCGCAAGATTAAGCCAAAGAAAAAATGTTGTTGTCCAAAATTACCTTGCATCCGGCCTGTGCAGTCTATGTACATCTAGCCTCTACATATCTTTAACTTTTAACCAATGTGATGCAACCCAACAAGAGCTTAGACGCTATCAGGTCGAAATTGAACTACAAACATCACGCAATACTCCTCGAAGAATCTGTCGTAAGATTAAGCCAAAGAAAAAACTGTGGCCTTCCTTTTCCTGTTGAACCAAAATAAGCCTTCGTTGAAGAGCGTCTTCTATCAATTGAGTCTTATATATCACCGGATTGATGACGCTGTAGTCCTAAAATTTTTGTTGAACACTGATGAAATTCCTCTTTTTTCCCTAGAACTCTACACATTTTTTGAACCACCTCTGCGCACATGCTGACCAATACCTCGACGAACTAACGATGAGATATTAAAGCAAATATTTGTGATATCCCAAAAAACCGAAAGTCATGTTCGACGACCACACATCGATAAGTAATTGCAGGAAGTATTGAGGTTAGTAAAAAAAAAAAAATGGAAATGGATGTGATACGTGAGGCAGGCAAATTCCGAACAAATGCAAGAAGAGGAGAGTAAATTTCAGCAGGAAGTAGAGGACTATTAACACACTCGGTTTATGCTAAGCGTCAAACCGCAAAAACACGCCATGTGAATATATCGTTTGCGGTTCAATATCTCAATCAGACAAACACATGCACACACACCCAGCACATGGTGTGAGTGTGTAATAGAGATGCACAACGTCCAACCATCACGACGACAACATGCTAGGAATTATTAATGACTCTTGTTTGTTAGCTAACCAGGCACAGAGCACATCCAGATCCCTTCGTTCCAGGCGTATGCTTTGGTCAGTCAATTGACAGAAGGGTTATTGATGGAGAGGCGTGTGCATATCTACATATACGAGGTAGATATTTGTGTGCTGTGTGTGTGTGTGAGTTGGTGTGAGTGAGTGCCCTTGTTGTTAAACAAGGAAATTTGATTGATTTTAAATCGTTTCTCAATTGCTCTTTCGGTCAAACAGGCAAATTGCCGCAGATTGTATGAGTAGCTGTAAGCTGCAGGCGCGGTGTGAGAGAGTGTATAGTTGTTGATGTGGGGTTTGTACTCATGAATATTGTGTACTCTTGACAATTGACAAATGACAAAACATTTTTCATTGATTATTGAGTGTGTTTTTCTGGTTTATTGCTGGCCATCAATAGGATAGCGTTAGGCAGCCTGAGAGAGAGAGAGAGAGAGTGGGTAGATGCAAGACCATGCTAATTGAGATATTTGTGGGGAAGTGTAGCTAATATCGAAATTGTACACATTTATATATGTATATTTTTTTAAATTTTAGTATTTATTTATTTATTTATAAAAAAAATTATTCAAAATTATTTAGCGATAAGTTTGATTGGCGGCAGCTCGATTTTTCGTTTGTGCGAGAGTATTTGTATGCGTCTGTGTACTCGTATGATCGATTTAATTGCCTTTACGGCATTGATATGTCAAAAATTGCACATGTTGATAAATTGATTAAACAACCATTTTTTGACGTCAGCGCAATTTACCCACCGTCAGCACGAGGAAGAGTCACAGTAACAACAATACCCTCCCGAAAGTCACACTCATGATAAGAGGGCAGATACAAAAGTTCTTGAAAAGTATGGAATACACATAGTCAATGTTGGGACGAATCCTGTGCACGTACTATCGTGGGCTCACTTTTAATAATGGTATCCAGTTTTAACGCCCTTAATTCAGATAGTTTATGATTATAAACCTATTATACAAGGCAATCCGGTCACAAGCTGTAGCTATGGAGGAAATTGTAAACCACTTTCGTCGTAATTTAACCTAAACCAACAATGAAAAAATTGGAAATATGCAACCCTCATATATTATGCTGTGAAATAAATCATTGGAGAGCAAATAGTGGCGGAGAACAATGTAAAGAGAACCACCACTGTGGGCGCTCCGCCGTGGTGACTTCCCAACAGATATCGTTGAACTTGAAAGATTATCAAGGAAGGATCGAATACTAGCATTTCGCGCTAGAACCAGATGGATTTAGGCCACAATAAAGCTGAGTGTGTTCGTATTTTAATTAATATTTGTTCTGTCCATTACTTCGAACTCGATTCGTGATAGGTGCTAAAGCGAGTTCTTAATGTTTTTCCCACAAATGGAAACGCCTATAGTTTGTACTAATCCGCATCTGAATGGACGATGGTTAGCGTCTGGTGAAGAAATCATAATATGGGAGTGATGCTCTTGTAAGGCAATGAGTCATGGGACACGAGGAGAATTCCAAGGGCTAGTTCGTTTTCGAAGTATTTGCACACCCACCCCCCGAGTTAGTAACTATTATATATTTCAAAGCTTACAGGACATTAAGAAAAATAAAGAATATCAGTTTTAATATTGTTTCAAAATTTACGATACAGATAAATCTGTAGAAAATTTAAAAAGATAAACTTGCTTTTTCCCCAAGAATCTTTTGAACCGATATAGTTCTTAATTTTATTCCCAGAATTTATCTAGAACATATCCGGAATTTATATCAATCTTTTCTCAAGATCCTGAAAAAAAGATTGTTTCTTCGCCACAAGAAAAATAATTTTTTCGAAAACAGTAAACCCCTTAATTAGAGGTCTTTAACTTGGATTATCATAGTATACTACTGATAACAACTTCTAAAATGATGAGCCAGATACCTTTCTTGGACCGATTCACTATACTTATCGCACAATAGCCATTCAAACAAACAAGAAATTAAAAAAAAATTAATTAAGAGCAAAGCGGGACAACAACGTTCATAGGCAATTATGACACACTGTGAGGCGAAAGAAAAAATTTGTTGCAGTTTCTTCTTTTTAGGGTTTGGAAAAAAATAAATAAGTAACCAAAAATTTGAGTTATGAAAAATAATAAACACACTACATACAATTTAGTTCTGAATATAACACCATTTAAATGGCCTCCACGACTTCTTTTGCAGAAACGATTTCCATGAACCCAATTTTTGAGCACTTTTACCACTAAATCAAGTCGTATGTCATGAATAGCACGTTTTTAAAGCTTGAAGAGAGTTTGGTTTAATGCTAAGCACCAATGACTTCAAATAACCCCACAAGAAGTAGTCTAATGGTGTTAGATCACAGCTTCTTGGAGGCCGCAATTTCTTGAAATAATCGAATATCCAAACCTTTCTCGCAATAATCCGGTTATTGTTGCTCGTGCTGTGTGACACGTAGCCCCGTCGTGTTGGAACCAGATGTTGTTAAGATCAACTTTTTCCAATTGTGGCCATAAAAAGTTGGTTATCATCGATCTATACCGCTCTCCATTGACAGTAACGATGCCACCAGCATCATTTCGAAAGAAGTACGGACCGATAATTCCACCAGACCAAAAACCACTACAATCTGTCAATTTAGGTGAATGTAATGGTTGTTCATGAATAATTTGTGGATTTTCTTCGCACCAGAATCGACAGTTTTGTTTATTTACCGCACCGCTCAGATGAAAATGAGCCTCATCGGAAAAGATGACTTTCTTAAAAAAATCGATATCGTTTTCAAATTGTTCCAAGGCAAAATCAGCAAATTAACGACGTTTATGATGGTCCAGTGATGAAATTGTATATATTACTGAATAAAATAAAAAAATTACAGATCAAGCATATTAAAAAAGGTCAAAACAACACTTAGAAATCAAATCATCCCTATTGGAAAACCCTTTACATAACATATAAGCTTACCATTTCTTGAACTTTTGCACCCTCCCTCGTAAGAATACAATAACAAATTTAACATTAAAAATTTGTTTTTATGCACTCATCCCACTCATACGTAAGTTACGTAATGAAATAAATTGGCTTGCAGTTATTTTCGAAAGGTCGCAATGGCAACAGAAAATTATATGGTGTTAATTTTAGTGAGTACACACGTCATACACACATATCCATACATGCAAACTCACATTTAAATATAAAAAAAACCATAGGGTAAATGCGCTAGGATGAGGCTGTTACCAATGAATATGAATTTCCCACCATTAAAAACTTTCTTTGGCGGATTTTTGAACTTCATATCAGAATAAATCGGTTGTATGGGGGCTATATGATATAGTATTCTGATTTCGATGATTTTCAGTCTTTTATATGTGCGTATAATATCATATTTCACCTTTCTAGGTCCTTTGTTTTACTGATTTTTGAACAAAACCTATTATCTAAACAAATCGGCTATAAAACATAGTCGTCCGATGTGGATGATTTTCAGTACCAATGTGAAATTCTCACATGGCTGTTGCTGGATCGAAAAACTATCATGTTGTAGTAGACGGAAGATAAATATCCAGTGTTCTAGACATGTGCATGCTCCCCGGTCCAAATATCGATTCGGATCACTATCTTATAGCAGCATCGTATACGCACCCGCCTCTGTGCAGCAAAGAACGTCAACAAATACAAAGAAGGTTCTGCAATCACAGCATACAGCCAGCAAGTTTTATACTCGACTTGCAGACCTACTCGCTGAGAGCACTTATCAGTAATTCGATATAATGGAGCTGTGGAAGGAAATAGCAAACTCCTTATGTGCAAGTTCTCTGGAAACAATTGGTTTTCAAAATTTTCAGAAAAAGAGCTGGTATGACGAGGAATGTCGAACTGCAGTGGAGGGAAAGCAGACTGCATATCTCCTAACTATGTGATTCACTACAAGACGATCGGGGTGGGATAGACACTGAGAGCTGTAGAGAGAAGCGAGGCGCATTTGCAGACGTAAAAAGAAAGATGCCGAAATGCATAAGTATGAAGAGATTGAAATGCAGGCCGACAAGGGTGATGCTAGAAAATACTAAGAGAAAATGCGGCGACTTACAGAAGGCTTCAAGACTGGTGAGGCCGGAACACACTTAATGTACCTGCTCAATGGCAGTGAAAGTACCTGCTCAATGGCAGTGAAAGTGAAAAACTCGGAGATGCCGAAGCCCTAATCAATGACGATGGTATAGACATTCCATCAGCTGACCGTGATGAAGTTCGAATAGCGATTAGCCGTTTTAAAAAAATAGCAAAGCGGTGGAAGCCGACATCTTACCGTAGAGCTATTCAAATACGGCGGCGAAGAATTGACAAGGTGTATGTATCAGTTTATACGCAGAATATGGTCGGGCGAAACCATGCCCGACGAATGGAAATTAAATGTGCTCTGCCCAATTAAAAAAAACACCTTTCGATTTATCGATTTCGATTTTAAAGCTGCCTTCGACAGCACAAAATCTCATACCGCTATGTAAACTGTAACATGATAATACCAGAAGTGCTGTCAGAATTGGGAAGGACCTCTCCGAGTATTTCGTTATCAAACGAAATTTCAGACAGGATGATTCTTTATCATGTGATTTCTTCAATTTGATGCTGATAAAAACAATACGCGACAGAGCTAAGGAGACAAGGTAGAATATTTTACATGAGTGTATAATTGCTGACGTATGCCGATTTGATACCATTGGCCATAATAACAGCACCGAAAGTTCTCCGTTTTCCAGGTTAAGCAAAGAAGCGAAGCGAATGGGTCTGGTGGGAAACGAGGGTAAAACGAAGTATCTCATGTCTTCAAATAAGCAGTCATCGCACTCGCGACTTTTCTTCCACGTCATTGCTGACAGTCATAACTTCGAAGTCGCAGATAATTTCGTCTATTTGGGAACCAGCATTAACAACAGCCACAATGTATATACGTTAAATTTTGTATATATGTTATAGTAGTCCTTGACAAATGATCGTTTCAACGTATAAATGCCTACAAAGTTTGGTTAAAATATCTCAAAAACGGAGGGAGAAGCTTGCGTTTAAAAAGACGGACGGACCGACGGTCATGACTAAATAAATTCAGCCCGTTATTTTGAAAGGATCGGTGTAAATTTTGGTGGGTCTAACTTTTCTCTTTTGGAATAACACATCTCGGACCAAAGTTGATATATCATTTCAAGTACATGAAGGGTATTATTAGGTTAAGAGTAAAATTAAAATTGAGAAGAAAATTAAAAATTTATATAATAATAATAAATTTATATAATAATATAATTTATAAATTATATAATATAATATATAATATTAATAAAAATTAAAATTAAAATATTAAAATAATAATTTTTATTATATTAAAAAATAAAAATAAAAATTTGAAATTTAAAAAATTAAAAAATTAACAATTTAAAAATTATATGTACAGTAGCATCCCGGAAAATTTAACCAATTTGTTCCAAGAAGTGAAGGACTTCTCCAAAATATTAATTTTTCTAAATGGTTTTCGGAATTGCAGAAATATTGCAAAAACTTTTTTCAATGATAGAAAATTTGCGAACCATAACAAGATTTTTGTACAGAATATATAATTAGTTTTTTTAACATAAAACATAAATAAAGGGTGTTATTTTCGACTTATCACTTCAAAGGATTTTCTCATCAATAAATATTTAGGTGACGATCACCTTTGCCATTCATCAGTCACTCGCATTGTGATTTTTTCCAGTATGCATTCTGGCAAATGGTTCGATTTTCTTGTAAAATTCTTCAAAATTTCTTGGTTGATTTTTTTTTCTGTTTTTGAGAATGCTACTCGGTAATCCATAGCTAATTGATTTCCATGAATACCGTGATAAATTCTCCTTAGAACCTCAGCTTTTTGTTGTAAATTTACGCTTTTTTGTGGTAATTATTATTGCTTTACAGAACTCACATATTCAAAGGATCATGATTCATTGAATTTATGTCATGCCAGCCAAATGTTTGCAAAAAATTTACGAAATATACGAATACACTAAAATTCACTTCAACACTTATTGAAAAAAATAGTCGATTTTTTCATTTCAATGCCCTTGCATTAGTGTTCTTACCCTATGCATATGGTGTATGGTGTGCGCTTATGGTGTTAGCGCCTTGCTACGTAAGTTACACATTTGTTTACTATTACTGCTTGCTGAGTTGACTTTAATTGCTGTAATTATAGCGAATCGGCCAAAAGTTCAAAAACAAAACAAGAAAATTTTCCATGTTTGTTTTTCAATTTTTTGTTTTTTTGCCTCTGTGATTACAGATAAGCCTATTTGGTCGATTTTTAGTGGCAAGAAAGAAAGCAGCAATATATTTGCATTTTGCAAGTTGAGTAGGCAAATTTTTCATGTATTTTCAGCGACTTCTTCTTTGGTAAGGGTTTGCCTTTTTCAGAAATACTGGTCCGTACTTTTAATCTTTGAAATCTTTCAAAACAGTCGGTTTGCTTATTTCCCTTTTCCTCTACAATAGAACTGATCTTCATTCCATCTTTCTATGTGGAATCAGATCTAGAGGAAATAAGATCAAAGTAATCTTCCATAATTCAAAGAAAATAGATTTGCACTAAAGACGGAGAAGACTTCGAAAAGCAGAAAATATTGCTCGACGTTTTCTAAAGAGAGTACTCAGCACAATTGAAAAACCTGGAAAGTACTATCGATTCTAATGAGATCTCTTCGGGAAAGCATTTTGCCGGTTCTTTGAACATCTGTTAAAATCAATTTAGATTTGAACTGTTTTGCTACACAGTGGTCTGATATATTTTCAAGGAATGGACTTGATAATGAAATTTGGAAATTAAAAAAAGAGCGAGTTCTCTGTTTTTGAAAAGAAATGATCAAAATCGAGGCCATTCGTTGCGATGATCTATTACTAGGAGTGATGCAATTCCTCGACTCTATGTAGTAGCACGGTAGATAGTTCCCTCTTCTAACATCTCGTTTGCTTCAGGCTATATCCAACGATAATTTGCGTAAACTCTGCGTCCTCTCTCTTATGGGGTCAGCACGTACTTTGGCTTCAATCATCCATTCAAACAACCATAACAGCGCAGTCAATATTGAGTAACTCGACAAACGCTGATTTGTTGTTTTTTAGATCAATTTGAGACTCGTCATAATCGATTGAAGGAGCGCCATCATTTGGATTATTTATCATCTTCTACATTGTTTGGCTATGTAGTTAAGAATATTGTAGAACTTCTCCCTCAAGAAACTCAATATATAAGTACTCTGGAAATCAATCACAACATGATCTTACGAGCTTAAGAGGAATATACTTTGGTCTTCAAAGATTTTGGTCTACTTTTACCAAGTACCTTCTGGGTCATACTATGAATAATCACTTTGAAGGGAGAAGAATGCGGTTTACGTGTGCGAGTTTACTTAAGAAAAATTCGACAGTATGTAAGGCATATGGTAAGGCTGACGAAGTATTAGAGCATTTCACGGTGTGAGGTGCTCTACCAAAAAATATATGTTTTACAGATATTTAATGTATCATTAAGTACAGTTTCGCAAAGAGGAGGATATGGTAGGTAGAACTTTTATTCGAAAGGTTTTAGCCTCGGTCCCAATTAATGCTGGGTGCGCCATTTTGATGGGCTGTCGTAAGACATGCATTGTTTTATTCGAACCATTTAATGTTCTTCTCTATGACACTGCCCATGTTCGCTATGCTTTTTGTATACAGCAATTCTAGGTTTTTTACCTGATAAATTTCAAGTGCTCTGTGTCGAGTTTTTGAGTGAGCTGGGCACTAACAAAGAAAATTGATTATTAATTCCTTATTAATTTCCAATTAACATCTGCGGCAATGGCACGGTCTCCGCACGGTTTATATATACTTTTCCTCGATCTTTTTAGTAATTTCTTTGTTTCTCACCATTGCTATAATTGAGTCAAAGTAGTTTCGTTATCTTACCGATGGGTGTGGATTTCTATCAATTTAGGGTTATTAGTTCAAATTGCATGTGAAATTCTCTTTGATCATTCTAAGTGGCATTGTACTCGTATAAAATTGATCGAATTGGAACACAGACTATAGGGTTGTCGATTTGTCCTGCAAGTAGGCTGAAAATATTGCTATAATTATTGACGACCCTGCCATTGATCACTGGCGACGATAAGTCTAGCTACTTGTCCAAAAGTATATGAATGGTTTCTGTATCCTCCCATGGTTATTCAATAATGGTTTTACAGACCTTTTCTTTGTCTGGTACTTCCGCTAGGAAAATGATATCTGTGTTTGGTCAGCGTTTAGAGAGATATGTCAAGATCCTTGAATTCACCCACCCACACACATAATACGCATTCTATTTGGCAACTGACTAGAAAGTTTTGCCAAGATACTTGAATTATACTATATAGATTGTATATTCCTCACCTACAAGATATTTTCTCCATTCAGGTTTAGAGGGAGAGAGCTTGTCCTACTAAAATTACCATAAACTGTGGAATCTCCCTATTTACTGTAGAAAACATACTCGGATTCTGATATATAGTCTTTCTTTTCTCCAATAACATCATGTAAATGATCTAGAACGATCTATTCTGTATCAATTTCTTGCGCTCAGCTGATTTCTTGTACTTTTGCTATTCGATCTTCGTCGTATTTAGGAGATGTAGAAGATTCGGGCTCGTCAGTCTGCAGACATTTACTCTAAACACTCAATATCAACTGAACTTCAGTCACTATGCAGTTTACTAGTCCCAACAACAACAACTAGTTTCCAGTCTTCAAAACCTCAGTTATTCGTTTCAGCTTCTCGAGGAATTTCCAGGCATTTTCTCTTGGGACTATTGCCTTCAGGATTCAAAATGCTTACAACAATAGGTCTAGTCTAGCCTTCCATCCTCTGAATAATCGTAAAGCAACCATTTAGTTTGTAAATTGTGTGCTTGATGTTAAATGGTGGGAAGCATTCGGCTCGTAAAGACGAAGAAAAACGAGAGACTGCAGTAGGTCAGTTTTTGGTAGTGCGCGCTACTATATATGGGCGCAATGATTAGAACCCTGAGGAAAACAATCTCCAAAAATTATAGACAAAGCTGACGCTTCTAGAATTATCTACAGCTCCGTGTGTATTTCTGACGTGAAAAAGACTTCTTCATAAAATTTCATTTTCTCTCTCGCTCTCCACAAATTGGAGAACGAGCTCAGCCGAAAATCGCTTCAGCGATTATATTTGTTATATGAGGAAGAGAGGCTCCAAGAATATTAACCAAGCTGAGAGTTACGGATGGAATCTCTGCAGGTTGCTCTTCGTCCCAAATGCGGCAATTTTGCTTGTTTACATACCCTTTGAACGTCGGATCTTCTTGGAACTTTTCAAATTTTTGTACGCCAAGTCGTTCGATACGTCAGTCCGAGTCGCTGCGAACGGCACCGAATCGACTCTCCACGATCTTCGTGTACACTCTCAGCTATGGGCGAATGAATGCTGGGTCTCAAGATGGGTGATAGTGTTACGAATATTACACTCAGTAGGCCGATTATGTTGACCATAAGTAGAGCGAGGCGCGCGAAACACATTCTTTACAGAACGTGAATTTTCGTAATCGAGTTGAATGATATGTAAACGTTGTTCAGGCGTAAGTCTTTCCATGATGAAATGCCAAACAATACTGTCCAAAAATAACATGACAGCTTGACTCGACTCACGCGTGATCTGTCAAAGAAAGGCTATTGAAAAAAGTACCTCTACTTGGATCACCCTTTCAGTCAAGAGCTCTTTTTCTATCTTTACGACCGGTTCGATTTAATTCTTAGTTTCAATAAATAATATTGACCAAAATATGCTGGTTCCATTACCAAGGCGGAGGCAATTACCAAATCCCATTTTCAAAAAGTTCTCATCCTCATCCAATCCTTGCAAATCTCTTAGGCCCCTAGTACTACATAGGGAAAAACGGTAAGCTAGACTTACCATAATTTTTACAACATTTTCCACTGAGTACCGCACGACAACTCCACTGCAACTTTTTTGCTTTAAGGACACACTTCCACATCCTGGTTGGTTGACTAATAAATATTTGGTTTGTTTGTTGGCTGTTGTGTCCTTTGACCATGCCATTGGTTGGTTTAACTAACTAACTAACTGACTATTTGGTTGGTTAACTCTTTGACTGCCTCTTTGCCAATTTGACTGCCATTTACTACTTGTGTTGCCTCATACTCATATATTTATTTACTGTGTATGCACTTACCACCTGATGCCGGTGAGTTCATTAGCTGGCTAGCGTAAAAAGGATTTTAATTACTTACACCGTTAATTTAGCGCCACTTGCTTACACGCTGTTTAACAAGCTAGTGAGGCTTTAACTTTTTCACTGCTAGGTAGAAACACTGGTAGGTAGAATTGTGGAATATAAGAAAAATCAAAAGTATAAAGGAAAAACCAGGAAGTCAAAGGATATTTTGTGTACAAAATAAGACTCTTAGGACTCTTGGAGTAGCGAATAGCTGCGTCTGCGAAAAGCAAATGTTGAAGAACTTTTTCGTGCACTTAATTAAAAAGCAAGCAAAAAAATGCAAAATAACTTCAAAATAAGGCAAAAATGCGGAGCACAAGACTGCGGGAAAACACACATACATACAGGTATTTACACTCTCTGATTTTTAAGTAAGAAGTTGGTACATACGGCTCCGCATGTAACAGAGCTACGTTTGTAAGTGCATGGAAAAAGTAGTTGAGTAAAAAAAAAATTAAAAAATCAGTTGAAAAGGCAAATGTTAGCATACTTATGGGCGCTTGGCGGATGACTTGAGTATATGGCATGGTGACGTCAAGTGAAGAAGTAGCGTTTAATTAGTGAGACACCAAAGAACATCATCAGGTTTGCTTACTTAAGTGCTAGAAACATCAGCAGGAACAACTGTAAACTTGAATGGCAGCAAAGAGGTGAAGGTAGAATACTTCATATCAAAATTAAAGAAGAATAATTAAATCTTTTTTTCCAGTAAAATATTATGACTGAGCTAACCGGAATCGTAAGTCTCCAGAAAATACCGGTAAAGCTTTCACTTGTGCTGTGTGCTAATAAAGCTGAAAGCAGCGATGTTAAGATTGCTTGCCTGCTATTCAGGAGTGTAAGGTAAAGATCCCGTTTCAGACAATGCCCAGTAAAATTTCTTCAATCAGATGTTTAACATGTGGGGATCCAAGAGCCATCCAATTACCTTATAAATTATCATCTTCGAACCTCTTTTGGAAAACTTTTGTTTTGTACGTATATTGGATTCGATTGGAATAGGTGAAAACGGCTCTCTCTAAATCCGGAAAAACTGGTATTCATCTCTTTACGACTAAGAAAAAAATTCACCAAACACACCACCCTTAAAGGGAAATTTTATAAAACCCTCCAGCTTTGTTAGATATCTAGGGAAATTTTTGATAAAAAAAGGAAATTATTGAAAGCAGCAACAGTGAAGCGCTTCGAATTTGGAATAACTGCAAAATATCCAATATGAGAATTACAACCAAAAATGGTCATTTCGCTTTGTAGAAGTGCGAAGAAGCCAATACCAACATATAGCGCACGAGTACGGTAGGAAGAAGAACTACTGTATTAAACTTTTGGGACAGTTGTTACGTAACCCTTTACTTGTTATATCGATGCTATTAGAAGTACCTCAGCAAGGACCCTTGAAGCCTTCCTCGGCATCTGGCCAATCAATTTATGAATGAAATAACTAACAGCTGGTCACCTAGAAGCCTTTAACAACTGATTGTAGTCCTCTAACTCGGGCTAAACGTACTTTCAATGCGATCGAGAATAGGAAATTCTCTCCGAGATGCACGTCACCACCTACTCCTTCAATAGGAGTGAAGATTGGGCAGAAGGCAAGTTCTTCAGTTGTGGAGATATCCTTATCCATACTGATGAGTCTATGTGCGAGGCAGGTACTAGCTTCAAACTAAATTACTACAACTCTGTCTTCCAAGGGATGTTTGTAGGCTTTAATGGGGAAACTCTATTAGATTTCTTAGTCAAGAGGTAATTAAGGCAATAAGATGTATGAATACAAAATCCAAATTTGTGAGAAGGCAATAAACAGACTATCAACAGACTGTCGTGTTGATATGTTGTCTGAAGCGTGAAGGCACACTTAGGGTCCTCGAGCGATACCAACATGGTTCGTACCATTTGATAATTGTGGAGTAGCTTGGGTGTAGACAGACCAAACTGTTACTTGAGTTAATCAAGAGAAAACATAATATTCTTGAGATATCTCTCCACAAGCCACGTAAAATAAAATCGCCTGAGTACAAATCATACACAAAAGATGACGAAACGCTAGAGCAGTACTTTTGCAAGTGTCTGGCCTTCAGCCGTTTCATATCTTTCACGATGTTCCTAGTACCAGCCTTATGGAGTTGCACGACATGGGGATGCTTATGTTTAAGGCTCGGTAACTAAAGGGTGATCCAAGTAGAGGTACTTTTTCAACAGCCTTTTTTGACAGATCACGCGTATGTTTTGTCAAACTGTTATTTGTTATTTTTATTCAGAATTCTTCGGCATTTCATCATGGAAAGACCTACTCCTGAACAACGTCTCTGTAAAGAATGTGTTTCGCACGCTTCGTTCAACGTATGGTCAATATAATCGGCCTACTGAGCATACCATTCACCACAACATCACCCATCTTGAGACCCAGCATTCATTACCGGATAATATTCGACCGAATAGACCACGTCCAGTACGCAGTGAAGAAAATATAGCGGCGGTAGCTGACAGTATACACGAAGACCGTGGAGAGACGATTCGCCGCCGTTCGCAGCAACTCGGACTGAAGTTTGGAACGACTTGGCGCATTTTACGTCGAGATCTTAAATTGAAAGCGTACAAGATACAGCTTGTGCAAGAACTGAAGCCGCTCGATCTTCCCAAGCGGCATCGCAGCGCTCTATGGGGTCTTGAAAATGTCCAAGAAGACCCGACGTTTTCGAGCCAAATTTTGTTCAGCGATGAAGCCCATTTCTGGCTCAATGGGTATGTAAACAAGCAAAACTGCCAAATTTGGGACGAAGAGCAACCTTAAGAGATTCAAGAGCTGCCATTTCATCCAGAACAAACAACGGTTTGGTATGGTTTGTGGGCCGGTGGAATCATCGGTCCACATTTTTTCATAAATAATGCCGGTGAGAACGTAACCCTCAATGGCGACCGTTATCACTGCATAATAACCGACTATTTAATGCCTGAAATTGAAGCTCGTGATCTCAGCGACATTTGGTTTCAACAAGATGGCGCCAGTTCCCGCACGTCGCATCAATCAATGGTCTTGGAGCAAAATATCACGCGTGGCATTCGCCAGTTAGAAATGATCGAAGGAGTCATCGAAAATTGGACTCAACGGATGGACCATCTGAAACGTAGCCGCGGCCAACATTTGAAAGAGATAACCTTAAAAAAATTAATGCCAAAAATATTCCTTCGATGTTTATTTTAATTTCCCATTAAATTTGAATTTTCTATGAATGATCTTTACTAGTTACTGATACTCTGTTTACTGTCTATTTTATAAATGAAAAGAAAGCCAAACCTACTGTTAGTGGCGAGTAAATTGATGACCTGTAAACAATTTACCTATCACCCATAGTACACGAAGTGGTCGAACCACCTCACGAGAGCCGAGTATTACAAACACAATTAGGGTCAGGTTACCGTAGCAGACTCATTTACAACTTTTTATAACTCGACCCTGCAATAAGTTCCTTACTCACTACCATCACCTTTTTTCAAACCCATTGAATAGCTCGTTTTTAGGCTTTCCGTGAGGTGATGTCGACGATATCGACTAACTTTGCGCGCCCTTAAGCCGGACCCATTCTTGGATTATACTCGTAACTAAATAGCTCTCTACGGCCTGTTAAAAATTAAATTCATGAAACATCAAAGAGAGTCAGTCATCAGTGCTCTGATTTTGTTAAGGGTCGTGTTTGAATGGAAGTAATTCATGCTTCGCTAGCCACGAGTACTAGGTTAAAACTATTTACCAGCTAGGTCAACAACAAACGAGTTTCTCTCGTTGCACTGAAGAGTAGCTGTAACATATTGATGGAAGAATCACTTCTTTTTCAATTTTATACTTATGAAGGTACACACAAAGGAAAAGCTGAAAAATTAATTCTTTGAAATGCCCATCAGCAAGCTTGTCAAGTTTACTTTAGGACAAAATTAAGGTCAATCGAGGGATAGTTTGTGAAAACGCGAAAATTGCAAGTCCTCATAGCCAGCATTTGCACTCTTCCAGCCACCTGGGCTATCTAATAAAACAACTTTAATGTACCACGACATGATTGAAGTATTTATTTCTTTAATTTTTTATTTTTTTGCAATACAACACTTTCTTCCCCTCTCCACCACTCAGCCACGCTACTATCAATACTCAGCGCGCATTTGTATTGTAAATCCTTTAACTGTCGCTGCTTACAACACCAATGACAGCAAATAAATTTTACCCATGGGGATAATCGGCGTATGAGAAGCGAGCTGTGAGCTGCTAGCTTTGGGTTGAGGGTCGGATGAATCGGGCGTGGCGGTACAGCAATCAAGTCACTTGATACCGTTCGAAAGCAGTCGATGTTATGTCGAGAATCGATTAGATTTGTGACAAAGTGATTTGCAGGCGGTTCAAGGATATTTATTTGTACTTAAATCCATACTTACACCTAACCCACCAACAACAGCAGCTCATTGTTTCAGCAATCGAGCAGCGGAGCAACGCAGCAGGATGGCAATAATGTTGATGATGTAATCATCTGGGTGGGTTGCGGATATGTGTGAGTGTGTGTGAGTGTGTGTATGTGTGTGGGTACAAATAACACTCGTGTCAAATCACTTGTTTTTCTTCTTATTCTTCTTCTTTTTCTAATAAGATTTGCCATGTAGGGAGTTGTTTTATGTTCAATTTGGGTCGATTGATAGGGCATCGATGGGGTGGAGAGTGTAGGTTAAGTGCATAGGTGTCTTCGCTGTGTTGAAAATGAGATTTGTTGGCACTTCGTTTGCGTCAATTGCATTTTAATCGATTCAATTTAGAAATAAATTGCTTTTGTGCCACATAATTTTCGATTACGTGCAGATGGGTGAGAGAGAGGGAGAGCGGGTCTGGCGTTTAAGTAATTTGGGAAAGTATTAAATATATACACATACATTTAAGGGCATATACCAGGAGAAGTCTGGCTAAATAATTGATGTTACGAAAATTAATGTTGCATGGATGAAATATGTGAATTTTGGTACAGATATTAGTGCAAAAATCGATTAGGTTGTATCTGCCAAGCGCAGAGCATGCATAGGACGAAACTCTGGAGCACAACCTTTTCGCGTCATATCTTCGCCGATTCTCAAAGCTTTAGCCTAACGAAAATGGGCAATCATGGTTGTACAAAAAAAATCTTCAAAATCGCACATAGTTGAATTAAGCAGACGGTACAACCAGCCTACTTAATGGGTTAAGTGCGACCTCCTGCGGACAGGCCCAACAATAAATTTTTGCGAAGTTTTTCTACTTCGATATATATATATAGTTTCTCCATTGTGTTACCGCTTTTGTCGAAATTTTGTTAGCGTTTGAAGCGCTCATTTGGTCACACAAGCATTCAATTTACCCGTAAGGCAAGGCAGTTCGCATTAGGGCAGGGCTTTTAAGGTTTATCGCTGGAGACTTCACGACTCATTATGCCTTTCATATACATGAAATAATATATTATATTTCGTCCGAATTATGTAAGTACCAAAAGCGAAAGAGATTGACTTACTAAAATTTATACCTACATTTGTTGGAACCGGCCAGATGGGACCACTATAGCATACATACAGCCGATTTCTCTGATTTGAAATCCATATTTCCCTCAAAAAAAGCTCTTAAGAGCATAAAATTTAGTATTCTAGAGACCTACTACTCTGGTTAAAAATATTTTTTCAATTATCAAAAAGACCATTTTCAGGTTATACCCTTTCCAATAAAAAATAATTATCAAAATCGGAGTACCATGTAAAAAGTTTTTTGTGATTAGACATAAAAAATATATTGCTTGTCGGTTAAAAAATTCCCTGAGGAAAAAAGTAAAGGACGTGCAGAATATTCTAGTAGATAATCCGAGTTCTGACGAAGGAATTGAGAAGCCAAAAAAGCCAAGCCAATTGGCAAGCCAAAAAAGGACTCTGATGAAGTTCGAAAAACAATCGGCGGTGTGAAGAGCAAGAGAGCAGCGGTAGCTGGTAGTTGTAGTAGATAGGACTTAAAAGTGTGGGCGAATGGTGAGAATAGTCTCCTTCGGTATATTGGAGCCTACCGCGATCTAGTCGGACCTTATCAAGATGGCTTTAGACCAAGCTACTGCAGTAGATAACTGAAGACAAGATTTTTTTTTTCAAATTTAAGCTGCTACCAGTGGAGATCGTGGGAATACTTTGCTAAACGGATGATCCTGCCATTTTGTTTTCGGGCTAACATCACAATCGCCTATCATGGTTCTCTGAGATATATTTCTTCGCGAGAAAAAAACAAAAAAACTCTCCAAATCCACTATCCTTATAGGGAAACCCTCCAGCTCGGTCGCATATCGCGGTGTGATTTTGGATACAAAAAAATTAACTGGAGGAACATATAGAAAAGAGAGTGCGTAAAGCGCTGCGAATTTGGAATACCTAGAGAAGAAAAGGTTCATTGCGTCAGAATGGGTCTTTAAGACCAAAGAGTGTATTGGCTTTACAAAAGTGTTGTAAGACCCATCATAATATAAGTATATCTGGTATGGTGGGCCACTCTAAAGACGAACTACCGAATTAGACCTTTTGAACAGCTGCAACGAGCCTGTTACTAAAAATTAAATTCTCATAAATATCCATAATTTGAAACGGCTAATGGACCAAAAACTCTAGTTCCCTTTATTTGCTTAAATTTGAAAATAGGGAACATCAGTTTCGGAGAACTTTTTAATATCGAGTCCATCCTCTTCTTAATTAACCAGACCGATGGATATTTATGTGCCAAGGACCGAGTCCCATTTTATAGTTCTGCTGATGTACAGAAGCAGCCTTAAGTAATTCAGCCAGCTTTGTCAGGTAATTTTTTTGCTGTAACTCCGGACTCTATATGGTTTAGTCACAACTCTCTTTGAGGTCTCACTCTTTACCCTCAGGAAAGGGAAACAAGGGCATAGCCATAGTTAAGCTGGGGCTATGTTTTCGCAGTCCCTGTAGCAAAAACTTCTTCAAATTTTGCATTTCCTTGAAGTTTCCATGTCCCTACTGAGTTGTCATGAAGTCCAGCTGTTCAAACTGACACCAAAATATTCTCTATTCATCACTTTATTCTAAATAATATCTAGTAACGGGTAATCCATTTTGAAGTTCCCTGTTTTTTTTAAAGAAAATACACAGAAAATTCAAATTTAATGGGGAATGTTTATTATCATTCGAAAGAAAAATTTTTTTTCAAGATTATCTCTTTCAAATTTTGGCCTCGGCTGCGTCTCAGATGGTTCTTCGCTGAGTCCAATTTTTGATGACTCGTTCGAGCATTTCGACTGGTAATAGAGAATGAAACGCGTGATATTCTGTTCCAAGGCCTGAATCGAAACTGGATTGTCCGCATACACTTTAGACTTTAAAAATGCAAACAGGAAAAAGTCTAACGGTGTGATATCACACGATCTTCTTGGCCAATCGACCGGACCAAAACGTGAAATTATCTGTTCACCGATGTATTCACTCAATAAATCCATTGATTGCGATATGTGAGAAGCGGTGTCGTGTTGTTAAAACCAAATTACGCGGAGTTCACGAGCTTCAATTTTAGGCATCAAATAGTAGGTTATCATGGCGTGATAACGGTCGCCATTAAAGGTTACGTTCTCACCGGCATCATTTTTGAAGAAATATGGACCGATGATTCCACCGGCTCACAAACCACACCAAATCGTTGTTGGTAGCTCTTTAATCGCTTCAGGTTGCTTTTCGTCCAAAATGCGGTAATTTTGCTTGTTTACATGCCCATTGAGCCAGAAATGGGCCTTATCGCTGAACAAAATTTAGCTCGAAACGTTCGCTTTTCTTGGAACTTTTGAAGTGCCCATAGAGCAAAGCGATGTCACTTGAAAAGGTCCAGTGGCTTCAGTTCTTGCACAAGCTGTATTTTGTAGGCTTTCAGTTTAAGATCTCGACGTAAAACGCGTCAAGTCGTTCCATACGTCAGTCCGAGCTGCTGCGAACGGTTCCGAATCGTCTCTCCACGGTCTTCGTGTACATTTTCAGCTACGGCCGCCATATTTTCTTCACTGCTTGTGTACCGGATGTAGTCTATTCGATCGAATATTATCCAGTAATGAATGCTGGATCTCAAGATGGGTGATGGTTGGCGAATAGTACACTCAGTAGGCCATTTATGTTGACCATAAGTTGGGGGAAGCGCGGAAACACATTATTTACAGAGCGTGAATTTTCGTTATAAAGTTGAATGATTTGTTAACGTAGTTCAGGCGTAAGTATTCCCATGATGAAATGCCAAACAATACTGAATTAAAATAACATGACAGCTTGACACGACTAACGCGTGATCTGTCAAAAAAAGGCTATTGAAAAAAGTACCGCTATTTGGATTGTACATTATTCTCTTATCAGATATATCTCTCTTTTGGAAGAATTAATTTTCACCAAAGAGAGCGTATGTGGTGAAAATTTAGCTATTGGCAAGGATTTAATTAATGTGCGTCTGAAGTTATTAGCGAGTTCGGTGAGTGACAGAGAGCATATCCATATTTCAAGCCCGGAACAGAAGCCACTATAATGTTAATAGGAGGCACGATGAAAGCGCAGAATAATGGTCCTAAAGAGGTTGTACTCCCACCCTCCAGAAGCTTGCCTAAAATTTGCCCAAAAATATTTTCTTCAAATTTAATTTCCACACATTTGCACATAATAAAGATGAATACTTCGTATGCGAACTGCCGACCACCGAAGCGCCGCTATCTCAACCCATTACTCATATTTATTTATTTCTATACATCTTCATCTTCTTATGGGATACCTACTCTCATACATGTAATACATATATGCCTGCCTTGGTCTCCAGTCCACGCATACAAACGTACAAATATACATAAATATGAGTTTTTGTGGAAATAAAATTTGTTGCACATTTATTGTAGATGCAAAGCAGCTGATAATTTTCCCTTGATAACCGGAACGTTACTACCAAAACCAAACTGTTAACTGCCAAACTGTAACTGTAAAATCGTCTATAGCTCGAAGCGAGGACACAACGAAAGAGCAACAAGAAAAGAAAAGAAAAGAAAAGTTCATCGACGCTCATAAAACGCCAGCAACCAAGCAGCATCCAACCGACCCATGGACTCCCCAGAGCAAACGGAGCACACATGATGAAGTTGTATGTGTGAGTGTATAGTTATCAGTGGGGGCGAGGCAGTGAATCACAGCGCACTATGGATGGACGATCCACATATTGGTGAGCTGATTACTCCTGCTGCTGCTGCTGCTACTGCTGTGGGTGACTCGTGGCTTCCGTAGGACATAAAATATTATAAACAAGACAAGAAATATGAATTTTCATGTATCTAAATTTTATGTGTGTAAATTTATTTGCATTGTGTGGAGGGGCGGCCAAAGCTAGCTGTTTGGCAGGCAAAAGAGTTCTTGGATCGTCTAATGCTCGTAATAAACTCATATGAGCTGCTAATGTTGATAAGCAAAATTATGGGCAACGGCGACTGTTTAAAATCCAGCAATAGACACACATACACACACACGCACCAAGAGCAGTGAGCGGGTAGCAAGAAAGCGTGTGGGGGAGAGTTCTAGGACATTCAATAGCGCCTCTAGCCTTTAAGTCAACATTTGGCGGCTCATTCCAAACGACATAAGGTTGTAGATAACGTACGAGCTCGGCGAAGACGACAACGTCGGCGCCGGGCATGGACTAGAGACTCATTTTATTAGCATAAAATCCTGAATTTTGATAAATTAAGTGTTTATCCATTTTACTTATAGTTTTTCAACTACAAAAAAAAGGATATAAGCACACGAACTCCATCCACAACTGAATGAACAACTCGCAACGCTGCTACTGTGAGCTAAGGTGGATGAGATAGTTTTTGAAAGTAGCGAAGTGGGGAGGGTGAGGAGCATCAAATTCGAATGCACAAAAGGCTACGAGATCCTGAAATAATTCAAATTTATTGTACGTGAGTTCGACTATTTTTACAGAGGCACAAACATACAAACTCGAGCACATAGAAGAGATGGTCATATTAGCTAATCCACGCGCGTAGGTGAGTGCATATGTGTATGTATAAGTGCTTAGTGACCTTTCACCATTTTATATGACTTTATAAGTGAGGGCATACAAGCATATAAGCGTATGTATACATATATACGGAAAGGATATGTAAATATCTGCAGTATATTTGTGTAGCTCATTTTCCACACACACACACACACGTTTAAAGTCTAAATTAATCCTTTTTTCCTGCTTTTATTTCCCGGAAATTTATGCAAATCAATCTTCGCTTAGTAGTAGTAGTTGTGTTGATATTAAGAGCAGGGCAATGCTGGTTCCACAAAATAACCCAAATTTACTCAACGCACTTTGATGTGGCATCCACAAGTCAATTTTAAAATTTTCACACTTTTCCATTTTCATTTTTTTTTTCTCTTGCCTTTACTGAGTTTCTAATATTTCTGGACATTAGTCTTTACTTGGAGCATGTTTAGTATGCAAAGAGAGCGGTGGAGTTGGCGGTTGCTCCTTTGGGTTGTTTCAAATATAAATTAAATAACGTATGTATATATGTATGTATGTATGTTTAAAGGTGGGTTTGGGTTCTAAAGGAATATTTACATATGGTAATGACCCCAATAATATTTATTTTGTACACATAATCATTTGTAGATACATAACTAGGTGTGTGAAGAACTTGGAACCGGTTACGAATAGACTACTGATGCACGGCCCGAAACAAGATACGTTCTATTGTAGATCACTCATAAAAATCTGAATTTTCGGAAAACCTAAATAATTTATTTTTATTTTTACAATTAAATAATAATTTTTTTATATAATTATTACAGCTCCAGATGTTGCTCAAACATTTTCGAGCAGTGCGAGCTCATTACTCGAAATTTTTCGAGCCGAGCACGAGCATTTTGGGTATTTTGAAAAGCTCTTTAACTTTTTTCTCGAAACTTTTTTTTATTAATTTAAATATATAAATTTATTTATGTAAAGTGTAAGAATCATTGAAACGCCAAAGAAATTTCGACACACAAAATTAAATTTTTTTGTTCTGCTGAACAGTTTAGCAATCAGTAAGTATCGAGCGAGCATCGAGCTGCTCGCAGTGCTCGATATTCGAGTATATATAAATATTCAAAAAAAAAAATATATATATATATAAGTGAAAATTAAATTTTTTTTATTTTGGATATTCTTTAAGTTGAAAATAAAATTTCCCACTCAGTATTTTTATTAAATTTACAAATATATTTATGTTACACTATTTAACATATTTCAGATCATAATTTCGGCCTTCTTCTACTCGTTTCTTCTCTTTGCTGTTTGGCGCCAGTTAGAAATACCAAATGATCCCAGATAGACGAAATTATCTACGACTTCGAAGTCGCGAGTGCGATGACTGTTTATTTATTTGATGACAGGAGATATTTCGTCTTGCGGTTGTTGTGACCAATTATATCAATATCATCGGCATACACACTCTTGTAGAAGATTGTACCTGGTCTATGTAGCTCTGCAGCTCGTTTTATTTTCTCCAGCATCAAATTAAAGAAATCACACGATAAAGAGTCTCCTTGTCTGAAATGTCGTTTGGTATCGAACGGCTCGGAGAGGTCCTTCCAAAATCTGACTGCGCTTCTGGTATTATCCAGCGGCAGTTTACAAAGCCGTATGAGTTTTGTGTGGATATCAAATTCAGACATAGCGGCGTAGAGGCAGTTCTTTATCGTGCTGTCAAAGGCAGCATTAAAATCGATAAAAAGGTGGTGTCGCAATCGCTATTCGAACTTCTTCATAGTCGGATGATGGCACTTCTATACCATCGTCATCGATTTGGGTTTAAAAAGGTGTTCCCTCCATACACTATGTATACTCTGGACATCTGTCACCAGATTACCTCCATGGTCGCTATACGAATTTGCTATAAGAATTACTGTCGTAAATTTTGCTTTTAAAGTAATGCTATAAAAAGTAGTTGGAAGGGTTCAAATCTGGAGATATAGGTCGCGAATCAATGTCACATTATTTTGACGTCAGACGTCCGGGAAGTTTTCGTTGCAGAAACTGCAAGGTTTGACTTACAGTGTGACATGAGACCCATGTTGTTCGAAATTTTCCACCAAAAATCAAGTTTAATGTTAGCCATCGGAGTGAGTCTGTACTCAAAGACCATGTGACATGACGAACGACAGTAGACGATCTCCTACCGTACCGTTCTCAAGTAACTTCGACAACAATTGACGAATAATGAACACCAGATAATGTTTACATATCTATTTAGAAGATGGTGCATTTTGTATTATGACCTGTAGTAGAAGTGTTGAGACAATTAGGAAAAAGGAAGGGTTTCCAAAATGATCTGACAAAATTTAGTGCAGGAGATAACCATGAATGGTGAAGTGCTGTATGAAATTAAGGACTTAACGGGTCGCTTAGCTATCTACATACATAAATGTGAATTATCGTACTTTAATAAGAAAAGATTCTGGTGAACTGTGGCTTACGTACATATGTACACATCAAAAATATTGCTATCAAAAAATTTCAAAATTTAAAAATAAAATTTCTTTTTTAACGTACATACATTTATATACATACATATGTGTATGCCCATTTTATATTTCGTGAGCCCGAAAAAAAATCTTTTGTTTTTTTTATTAACCCTCCCTCAATAAATAACAACAAAGCGGCAGCCACTAAAATGTCTTTGGTTTTAAGTGCAAGAAAATTATTTCCACTTTATTACACCGGCATTCAATCGAAAGTGATAGCTCTAACCAACAACCACAACAACTAGCAATAACTCATAAAAAAACACCAAAAGATGAAAAAGTGGAGTAAATGAAAAAAAGTACACAAAGTAAACTAATTCTTCTGGTCAGTTTGGCAAATTGGCGCACGTCACACCAACCAAAAAGAAAAAAAAAACATTCTTCCAAAACAATGCGCTTCACCAACTGACTGCCTGACTGCCTGGCTGCCTGACTGAGTAACTAACTTACTCAGTGACTGATTGCACTGCAAGCTGCCATTTGAGTGATAGCTGCGAGTAAGTCATGGAAACTCACACCCTACGATGCAGTGGAGAGAGGACGGGAAATGCTGGGAAGAGAGTTGAATTGTGTAAGTATGTAGAAATGTGAAAAAACTCCAAAAAAAAAAAAAAACTAACGAAAAAGATGACTTCATTGCGGCATTCATAAACGACTCAACTCAACTCAACTGAACTGAACTGAACTGAAGTGAGTCCACCAACATGGACAGCGGTCACATTGCGGGACACAAATGCTGCAGCAGTAACCCCCCGAAACGATGTGTGAGGTAAAGCCACAACAATAGATGCTGGCGCCAAGTGCAACCCACGGCTGTATGTCACCCTTACGAGTACCCTTAACGCCGCCGCGGACAATAGACAACCTGTGTACATGTGTATGTGTGTGTATATTGAGTGGCGGAAAAAATTGTTGTTGTGTATAAAAAAATGCGCATAAAAGCATAAAAAATAATCGTCCACAATTTGCACAATAAAGTGGTGTAGCCAAAAAAAAAAATGCATAGACAAAGGTTGAAATGCCCCAAGCAGACCGGGCGATGAGCAGTGCTCTTGAGTGAGAGAAGGTCAACACTCACTTTTTTTGATTTTTTCATAATTTTTTTTTTCATATATCGTTGACTGTGTGCGTTAATGCGTAATGGTTTCATTGCATTCGTTTTGTTGTTGTTTATTTTATTATTTTTTTCTATTTCTTGGTCGGAAATATGCCTTTCCTTTCTGTTTATTTATTCCGTTACGTTCCATCCAACGACGGCTGGTATGCGTAGTGATTTGTCAATAAAATAGTGAACAATAAAAATTATTACTAGAATGATATTTCGGAATTTTCGAGGCGAGGTACAGTAGCGAGCCAAAAAAATTTTTTTTAGAAAAGACTCATTATTGTTGTTGCTTGTAACTTTAGGAGTATTTGAACTCAGAACTACTGTTCTGTGTTGGTATTTTCTGGCAATTCTAAAGAGTTAAAGGCACATTTGAAATAATCAGTCTTGATAATTCGATTATTAGCTATTCGCTGCTAAGATACCCCCCATAGAAATAGTTTGGTTTCGATCTCGATCTTAAAAGGTGTCTGATAGTGTAAAAAATCTTTCAAAATGAAGTGTATAAGGATGAGTTTCAACCAATATGAATAGTTTAACGCATATAAGGACGACTAAGTCCAAAAAAATAAAAAAAATCCGAAACATCTGCTCTTCGCCATCTAAATCGGCTAGAATCAGAAAAACGATTGTATCTGAAAACCCAAGGGACAGAGTTTCATCCAAAGACTTGTTATATGTCTAGTATTTTCTGGCAGCTCGTATATTTGAGCAATAATCTCTTGCCCAGCCTTTCGTTTCATGTTATTAAGTTAGTTTTAAGTAGCTATCGACATGAAAGCATCACTACACTTAGGCCAGAGTAAACTAATTATGATACCACGATGTTGACCCTATCACTAAGCTTCACTATCCATCCACTTTTATTTCTTTAAAAATTTTACTAAATAATTTACCCTGAAGTCTGTTATCTTAAACAAATCGCAGAAAAAAAGTGCTTCTAGATATTTGAACCTAGATCTGCCCAAAGCAGCGTAGTCACAAGAAAGTTGAATTGTCATTTCTTTCCCCTTATTGTACTTGCAGCTTTTGCTAACCCTCCTTAAAGAAACTCCCAGGCTCACTGCATGTCGCGCACTCAAGCTTTCACTGGCTAAGACTCCTAAGAACCTCAAAGATATTACCGCTTTTGGGAGAGTACACTTCGCGTGACCTTTTCCTTGTCTTTTTTGGGCAACTCTTTCTAGAAGTTTTTAAGCAGCAAAGTGATTCCATCTAAATTCGATTCAGCTTAATCTTATAGAAAATTAATGCTTCTTTTCTTTTCTTCGTTTTCTATTCTTCCATCTCTTGTAAGGAGTACATAAGTCCTTTGCAAGTCGTACTATCAGACATTGAACAGGCAGGCAGAACTTCTATTACTTTGAGAATGAGTTCTCTTTTTTAGGCAGTTTATTTCGAGCAACCATTTCTGATACCATTTTGACTAATGTTCGCCCTGTTTTCCGATAGAATGTAGTGTGACTTCAACTTAAAGCGATCTCTTCATAGACAATTTCAAGAAGAGAAGTTTGCTTATGGCAAAACTCAAACTAAGTTGTTCTTTAACGTACTCAGCAAGTTCAATTATCACACAGTTTACCTGTTTGATAATTTGTTGTTGTTGTTATTATAGTACCACGCTACCCTGGTTAGTAGCAGGCAAAATTAGTAAAATATATATCATCCATCACATCTGACGAAGATTTCAAGAAACGAGCTGTGGTACAGTGTTTGGACCAATGGTGGAGGGCCGTTTGGCGAGTAGGCTTTATGAATAGAGGTAGTTCGGTTTGTTTGGCCATCTGCTGTAGAGATAAATGACTAACTAGCACAAGTTTGGAGTTTACTGTAAATGAAACGAACTGCTATTATTCCTGGCCAACTATCATTTACAGGTGCTGCTTTGGACTGAGTAAGGTTTGAAAGGTAATATCCTCTCTCGATAAATAAATATCAAGCGTCATCGAATACCGCAAAGATGAAAGGCCGCACGCGATTACAGCGAATTAACAGACTGCGGCTCCGCGGGCTTTTCACGTCGTCCCGCTTCCATCTTTAAAAGTTTTCGAAGCAGCTCCCACCGGTGGAAGCTGAGGAACAAGAATTCCTGCACTCTATTGGAGAAGGTGGAGAAGAAACTTATTTTATTTGGTGTTTCAAATTCCAGACGAACAGCTGAAAGAAGAAATGACTATTGTTGACTCGGCTCTAACCGGGTAAGCGGTGCCTACGTCAACTAAGATGAAGAAAATGAACTGCCACTTCGCTAACGCAGAGACCCCAACATTAAAATCTCCGTAAAAGTCAGTTATTCTGAACCAGAGTTAGTTGTATATGTTTTTTGAAGAGTCACAAGAAACCTCCACAACTTTCACTAATTAAAAGTTGGTACACCGTGAGATTCTTGAGTACTAATGAACTCCGCCTTGAGAGACAGCTTACGTATTAGGATACTTACATTATTGTGTTCAAGAGGACATTGGTACCTTAGACATCTCTTTTTAAAATACTGCTAAATATTATCTTCTCTAAAGAATGTTATGTTATTATGAATGGCTTTACCTTCGTTTAGGAGAACAGACTACAGACAAATATCTACATGTAAGCGGTATACCCATTTCGTTGGAAAAACATCACGACGTACAGTCCAAATTGGAAAAGGAGCTCGACCAGAAATCGCTCCAGCGGTTTATAGCGATATTTAGATTATCCCGGGGAGATTAGCCGGTTTTGTTGGACTTTGAGTGTCATCGAGGAAGAAACGTCTTAAATCGCCCACAAATCTGCCGTTTGAATTTAGTTTAGGTTTCTAATGATCTTCAACAAAACCGAGATCTTAAGTAAGACTCTGAAGATAAGATGAAAAGATTTTTTGCTATTCTATAGAAAAAATTTTGATATTCTACAGAACAGTACAAGTAGCTATCTCGTCGTTAGAAAACTCATTATGAGGAATACAGAATATAGCCTAGTCAATATTTCATGTAACTTCATCAAATGATTTGCAATATTTTTCACACGACTGCAGTTTGTTTTTTATTTACTCAAGCGTAAAAGAATATGATAAAATGCTAAAGAATTTCTGGTGTTTGTGAATTATTCAGTTATCGTCTATTCCTATGTAACTTTAGGTGCGTGTGCCATTGTTGACTGTTATTATGATTATTGTTGTTGGTAAATAAATATATAAGTATTTCGCTCTCTTTTTATGATTATTTATTATGATTTACGGTTGAATGGTTGATTTGATTTTCAAGTGGTGCACCATTTGAGTAACTCAAACAACAACAATAACAACTTGAGCACAGTAATAGCTCTGTGACAGCAACACAATAGCACAATAGCAATGACATATGAGCAAACATAAATTCTGCATTATGACAATACTGTAGCGATGGACCACGGCGCACAGTGGAGTGGGTAGTGGGTAATGCCACTGAGCATTGTCAATATGGAAAGAGGGTGAAAAGTTCGCTTGGATCTGCCAGAGGCATTCGCTAAATTATTGGTGACTTCATTTGAAGCAACAATAATTTGTTGCTTGCGTGTGTGTGTGTGGAGGGGGAAAAGTAGTGTCGAAGTGTCATTGAACGGATGTTCGGTCCATCTAAGTTGATTAGCGGCCATAAGTCAAAAATGTCGAGTTGAAGGTGAAGGAAGGCGGAATTAGAGTGAGACAAGCTTTTTGATGAATTTCGAGAGTACAAATTTTTCATTAGATGTTGTTGTTGAAGGGGTTCTACTATGATGATAACTTGAATTTTAAGCTACTAAATAAACACAAAAGTATAATTCATGCATTGGTTGTGAGGAAATACACAAAGAGGACCTGAAATGACTTCTCCAACTTTGAATAGGTCCACATTGTTACGAATGTTTTTTTTTTTTTCTGAGAACATCAATTCCATCTGCTAATCTGCCCAGAATACAGTCTCACTACAAGAGTAAGTTGGTGCAGTCATAATATGAAAGTTATATTATGTACATAATTTCTTCGATCTGGTGTACGTGTTTAATATATTGCAAATAGTTTATTATATATATCTCGAGTGTATATATGTATGTAGGTTATATACGCCGAAACCACTCATCCGATTTTTTTCACATTTTCAGGATTCACTGGAGCCCGGAGAGTGTCCTGTGAAGTGTTTACGCAGGACAAGGACGGAAGATGGTGGGTCCTTGCGAAATCTACAACAGCGGCTACATAAAAGGAGTCCTGGAGTGAACTCCGGTGAATGAAAATATTGACACATTCCGCATCAAAGCAAAGTTCTTCAACATATCGCCTATTTGCGCCCACGCCCCGTTGAAAGCAAACGATGATTTTAACGATAGGATGGATAAAGAAGACATTTTTGAACGAACAGTCCAAAAATTAAGCCTCCATGTTGAAACATTCCCAAACGAGCTGATGCTGATCGACTTAACCGGGCTCGAAATATTGTTGTCTAACTACATGGCTGCCGCCGGATCGATGAACCCAATTTTTTTTTAAGAAAATCGTCTTCTCCGATGAGGCTCACTTCCATCTGAGTGGGGCGGTAAATAAACAAAACTGTCAATTCTGGTGCGAAGAAAATCCACAAATTATTCATGAACAACCATTACATGCACCTAAATTGACACTTTGGTGTGGTTTTTGGTCTGGTGGAATCATCGGTCCGTACTTCTTTCGAAATGAAGCTGGTACCGACATCGTTACTGTTAATGGAGAGTGCTATAGGTCGATGATAACGAACTTTTTATTACCACAATTGGAAGAAGTTGATACTAAGAACATCTGGTTCCCACAAGACGGGGCTACGTGTTACACAGCACGTGCAACAACCGAATTATTGCGAGAAAAGTTTGGAGATTCGATTATTTCAAGAAATTGTGACATTGAATGGCTTCCAAGAAGTTGTGATTTAACACAATTGGACTAATTCTTGTGGGGTTATTTGAAGTCATTGGTATTTAGCAACAAACCAGACTCTCTTCAAGCTTTAAAAGTCAATATTGAACGTGCTTTTGACATGACATACGACTTGATTTAGTGAAAAAAGTGCTCAAAAATTGGGGTCATCGAATTCGTACCTGCAAAAGAAGTCGTGGAGGCTATTTGAATGATGTTTCATTCAGAACTTAATTGTATCGATTGTACTTCATATAAAATAAAAAAACATTTGCAATTAGTGTGTGTGTATGTGTTTTTTATTTTAAGAAATCATATTACTTTTATTGGAAGAACCTATATAATGAAAAGTTTAATATTTTGGATTCATTCTTTATAATGCAAATTATAATATCTAAAATCAACAAAGTAGGAAAGAGCCACAGCAACGTGTGTCGGCAGCAATATAACATAAAAATTATTCATCATTATCTAGTATATAAGATAGTAGATCGTGGATCCACCGCTTTGTTTACCTATTTTGTTTTAAAAAAAAAAAAAAAAAAAAAAAAAAAAAAAAAAAAAAAAACATCGATGTCCTGTGGTTAATCTGTTAGTACTTTGTAAATAATATAGTACCATTTTAATGTCACAAAACGATAAAAAGTAAGTTCCATTAGGGTTTTTTATTGCAATTTCAGATAATCACAAACACTTTTTGCTGTCATCACTTTATATTATTATTACTTTTATAGTAAAACAGTCACATTATTGTTGAATATTAAAGAATATTACTCGTACTTTTGTAGTTGTAGTTGTAATTGCCACGAAATAATTGCATTTGCGACAAATTGCTGACAGACAGTACAGAAATACAATAAATAAATAAATAAATGAAAAATGTATATTTGAAAAACCATCAAAAACACACAAACAAATGTCAGCTATAGAAAAAGCGAATTGAACATTTTATTTACTGCCAAAACCAATAAACGGCGGTATATTCAAATGGTTTTGCACTCGATTAAAGCATGCGGCATGCAACTAACTATTTATTACCGTTATTATTATTAATATTGTTCAAAAAGTGTTTATTAAAAGCACAATTTGTGCCGCCACCGACAGTAAGCAAGCAGGAGTTGAAGGCATTTGAAGGTGCTGCAGGGAGTTGAGGAAAATTTACTAAAAAGCCAAATAGACATGACATATGCGGTTAGCAACGCATATAAATGCAGACAAGAACAACAATAATGATATTTAAGAAGACGGCAGGCAATAGGCAGGCAGCAGTGTGAGTGATAACAACAACGACAGCAGTTTAGTGGTAGAAATTCTACACGCTTGCCCACAATTCGATTTGTATTTGGCAGACAAAAACACACAAATGAGTCTTGATTGGTTTGGTTTTTCTGCAGAAAGGCAAGTAATATATGTATTTACACACACTCATATATACAGAAGTAAATTTTCAATGCCTCAGTCTGCCACATTGTCCCGTGCTTTCTTAGTCCTTCCATACAGTCCTTGCTTGCTTTCTTCACTCTTCACAGTGTATTTGTGGCAAGTGGCAGCAAAAATTACCAAATGTTTAAATTCTCAAAATCGAATTTGAAATATGTATGTAAGTAACAAAAAGTGCCTTAATTTAGATATTTGTAAAGCAGCGTAGACTGAATGCCACAGACATGAAATTTTACAGTCTTATTTTTCTACATACATATGTACATATATACCAATTTATTTGTAAATATGTACATATGTCTAACTGTATACTTGTTTTTTATTACCCTTCACAACTCACATGCGTGTCATAAATATTCTTCAATATTCTTCATATATAAATATGAACATATTTTCTGGATCAAACCGTGCAACAAAATAATAATTCTTTGCCCAAGGATTTCTTAAGTAATTTTCGTTTATTTTCCATGCGCATTTTTCGTCGAGATTTTAAATTAAAAGCGTACAAAATACAGTTTGAGACGAACAGCAACCTGAAGAGATTCAAGAGTTGCCATTTCATCCAGAAAAAACAACGGTTTGGTGTGGTTTGTGGGCCGGTGGCATCATCGGTCCATATTTCTTCAAAAATGATGCCGATGAGAATAAACCGTCAATGGCGATCGTTATTGCGCCATGATAACCAACTATTTGAAGCCTGAATTTGGAGCTCGTGATCTCCGTGACATCGCGTCATTTGGGTTCCAATAAGACGGTACCACTTCCCACACATCGCATCAATCAGTGGATGTATCGAGAGAATACTGCGGTGAGCATTAAATTTCATGTTTTGGGCCGGTCGATTGGCCACCAAGATCGTGTGATATCACACCGTTAGACTTTTTACTGTAGGGATATGTAAAGTTGGAGTAAAACATCACGCGTGTCATTCGCCAGTTACCAGTCGAAACGCTCGAACGAGTCATCGAAAATTGGACTCAACGGATGGACCATCTGATGCGTAGCCGCGGCCAATATTTGAAAGAGATAGTCTTCAAAAAATAAATATCAAAGAATGTTCCTTCGAATGATAATAAACATTTCTCATTAAAATTTAATTTTTTTGTGTTATTTCCTTAAAAAATTAGGGATCTTTGAAATGGATCACCCGTTAGTAACAGCCAAAGGACAAAGAATTTTATAGCAATTTCATGAATTTATGAATCAATATAACCTTTTCTTCTTCTTTGGCGTAGATACGCGATTTTAGCTGAATTAACGCCAGTTGGATACATCAAGTGAAACCAGGTCATCCTTCTTAACGGTGGGATGATCTGCCACTTCATTCATCAGCGGTTAGCTTGATGGATTTTTATCTGTCGGAATCTGGTATTACAGATAATCATATTTTGAGCTCCGATAGGAAAACTAACTGCCTCAGCTCAGTCATCAATCATCAATGTGTCCTCAATGTCTAGTCGTGAAGGCCGAATTTTCCGCACGTTGTATCAAAGACGTTTTCCTTGCCCATTCTGGCATCAAAATCGCCAAGCGCTGGGTGCCAAGTTGTGTATTCTTCCTTCTTGGTATGTAGGTGCTGTTGCAGAACTATAACCAATTTCTACTCTTGCGTCCATTTCGCACATACTATCAAGCTTATCAAAGGTGTGGTAACCAAACCATGTAAAGCTTTAGGTCGCGCTTCAGTGAATACACTCCCAGACATATTCGGTTTAAGAGTTCGCTGAAGTCTGATTGCAGCGTCTGTACATCAGAAATACAGCTATAACCGGTCGTCGGCTGTGAAGCAAGCGGCTCGATGGATAAATGTGTTCTGACTAACACATTCTTGAGCTTCATTCTTCTATCGTTATAAATTTATTAGCTAAGGAGGAAAAAATTGAAAAAAAATTTAAAAAAATGTTTTCCTAATTCTTCTCAAAAAATCTATTTTTTTGTTGTTGTTATTTATAGAAAATTTTATGTTTTTTGTCAAACTTTCAAAATCAAAAACTCTTCGAAACGTCAAAAAAGAAACTCCAAAAAATCTAATTTGATTCCCAGTTTTGCGAATACATATTTTTTGTGTTTAAATTTTACTGTTACAAGGTGTAATTTTACCACATTTCATGCGTTCCAAAACGTCTGATGCGTTCATTGTACAAAACACCAGCCATAAAATTATGGGCTGAACAAGTAAATATTGTTGTCGCCGTAACCCTTTTTGCGATTTATTGTAATTTAATAAATAGTGCGGATCAGACGACGGCAAAACTCATTTTACACACATGCACACACACACACATATATATATATATATACATATACGTTTAATGTATCCATATATTTCTGCTTGCCGAAATGGTTAGTGAAAATCATTGTAATGCCAGCAAACTATCAAAAATAGCAAGAAAAGGTGCATAAAAGTAGCAGCTGAGCAATCACATCCACGCAGTTACAAAGCTACATATTATATGCACAATATGTGTGTATGTATGTACTCATACATATATGCAATATATAACTCTAACATTTTAGCTTCATATTTTGGCTATAAGCACTGCTACTGCTGCTACTCTACAATCCTTTTTCTTGTATGGCAGTCAGTTGGCTAATTCAGCGCTTTTCTTGAATTATGACTACAAGTACAAATATATATATTCATCTATGTGTATATGTAAACATATATGTATGTGCTTATATGGGTATAATCAACAACAAAATTGTTATTTTTCTTACTACTACTACTACTACTAATACTACTATTACCAAGCGCTAAAGGAGAGTACTTACAATAGCTTATGACATTGGGCTTTTGCAGCAGACTCTCTTACTCCAATCTGTCCGAAGACTTCTGTATTTTCAGTGAGTCGCTTGTTTGGCTGTGGAAGTGTGGACTGTTTGCTGTTTAGAGGCGAAACTAATCCTGCAATAGTTTCAGGTTTTGCTTAGTTTGGAACACACAGCGAAATTTCCAGTATTTTTTTATATGATTTGGCAAAATTTTTCCCATAGAGATAGGCAGAAATAACTTAACCCAACCAAAGCCTTGACTGAATAAATAAAAATGCTAAGTGTTTTTACAGGTTGTTTAAAAATTTGCTGGGTCCAAAGTCTATTCGGCGAAAGGTGCTTCGAAAGATAGAGGGAGAAAGAGGGAAAGAGAAAGAGAAAGAGAAAGAGAAAGAGAAAGAGAGAGAAAGATTGAGGGAAATAGAGAAAGAGATAGAAGGAGAGAGAGATAGAGAGGGAAAAAGAGAAAGCGAGGGAAGGAGCGAGAGAGATGGAGAAAGACGGGGAGAAAAAGTTCTCGAACGATCTCATAATTAGTTTAATAAGTTTTCAAGGAAAATAGAACAAGTAGAATGACTATGAGTATTCCAAAGCCATAAGATATGCGAATACCTGTAATAAGTGGTAAGTGGAGAACAAGGGATAGAGTAAACGTGCCTGCCATTAGGTAAACCCAAGTAACAGTAGATCTGTACCTTATAGATGTAAATCTAAAAAGAACCCCTAGAAATTCCAACAGTTAGAAATCGAAAATATACTCCTCCCAACTCAGGAAAGTATCGAGAATTAAACTTTGCTTATGGGCTCTAGAGCCGGCATGTCCTGTACCAGTAACCTGGGGTCAGCGAGTTTTTCACACGGTGGTCAATAGGATTTTGTAAGCTTTACAAATTGATTAAACTGGCAGAAGACTAGCCAACTAATCGCACTGGGAAACATATATGGAGGAACTCAAAGATAAGAAAAAGCTTTAAGTCTTTCGCAAAGATCTTCATGGCGAGATTATTGAAGAGCATTTGAAGGCACGGTAGAGACTACGAGGTTAAGGTAAATTTTCTCCAGGTCCTCAAACCACCCACTGTACCCACTGTGCTGTAAACTGACAGAAATCAACGAATTTCTTCTAAAAATCTGGATATATTTCAAAAGGAATTCTAGCCTTTGCAATTAAAATCTTCAGCCCGTATAAGACTCCTGGGCTAGGTGAAATTATACCGGCAAGGCAACACATAGTAGCCCAAAAGACCTCAGGCTCTCAGGCCTATTAGCTTCATCATCATTCTTTGCTCTATATTCAGTGGAAATAATTATAGTAAAAATTTCTTTCTCATTCCATAAATTGTTTCTTTCGAATATACATATATACTAGAGCTCCAGATTTTGCTCAAACATTTTCGAGCTGTGCGAGCATTTGAACAACGAGCACTCGCACAACTCGAATTGCTTATTACGCGAAATTTTTTGAGCCGAGCACGAGCATTTTGATTATTTGGACAAACAATTTGGCTTTTTTCTCAAAACTGTTTTTTGATTAATTTTAAATTTATTTATGCAAAGTGCAAAAATCATTGAAAAACAAAAAAAAATTTTAAAAATAAAATTAATTTTTTTTTGTTCTGCTGAGCAATTGAGCAATGAGCGAGTATCGAGCGAGCATCGAGCTGTTAGCAGTGCTCGGTACTTTATATGTATATTTTATTTTTATATTTATATATTTGACGCTTTGTAACCACTAAGTGATTTTCGGATGATCTCCTGCTCCAATTGGAGGTTTTTCGGTCGATGGTTTTACCAAAATATGGAAAGATCTACAGTTTATTCCTCCGCCTCCGAACGGCCGTCGGATTTTTATGAGGAGCTTTTATTTCATGTCAGAAATACACTCGGATGGCTCGATATTCTCTGCCGAGAGCGACCGCAGTTAGAAAAATTAATTTTATTTAATTTTGGATGTTGGTCGAACCTGGATTCGAACTCTGGCCTTCCGAATGGCAGTACGCAGTGCTATTCACTCCTCACTGGCAGATTTAATAAAGCACTTACTCCTTTAACTGAAAGTCTAGGAGGATATCAGGTGGTTACTGGGTTCTCCTTTCCCTTGCTCTCAAATCTTAAAGTTAACTCGCTTCTGACAAGTACTTATTAGAAAGGAAGATAGTAATCTCATATGACGATGGTATTGCTGTAGCTTACAGAAAAGAGTTTCCACAGAATCTATGTAATTTGTTGCTGGGGACTCTTCGATGTGGACTTTGCGAATTTCAATAGTGTTTAACTTGCTATCTTCATAAAGATATGTACATTGCAGGCAATAAACATCTAGCACTGAATTATGCCACCCTAAATCTGGGAACCAGAAGCCCTCGATTAGGCAAAGTCAAGAAACAATTGGGTTCCTGTGAACAGATATATTAAGAGAAAGATAAAACTGGCCGCACAACTCGGTAAACTTGAACAAACTGGCAACGGAAAAGGCCACTCGAAATGTACTCTCTTAGGAGTGAAGACTTCAAAGGTAAGAGGACTTCGTGCAGGCCACTGCATGGTAGGATAACTTGTAGAAAGGCATCAAAACAGCCGGCATTTTTGTGTCTTATAAACAACGAGATATTAAGACATCCGAATAATTTTTTTCCAAAACATTAGTTTGAAATGTTTCAAAACAAACTATTTCATCAGTGTACCACTTACCAAAATGAACCAACCAAAGTGAAGCCTTCTCCACCAACACTGGCAACCAACCGACTGAGCTCACCGCGACCAACATCAAATTAATGCAACGTGGGCATTGTAAACTGTAACGGTTAAGCTTGCCATTTCTGGGATATTAGCCACCCGTACCGCGAGTAAACTCCAAATAAAAACTGCACACACGTGCATACACTCGAATCGGATATGTAACGCCAAAGCCGTCGCGTCATTTACCCTTTGATTCATGCTTTTAGTCGGCATTTCTAAGCTACATAACATACAACTGCTGTTCCACAATAGCATTTTTATGGTCGCGACGTATGTGTGGTCGCCGCGTAGACCACAGGCAATTTAGAGACAGAGTGACGGAGAGAAAGATGAGCTTTATGCAAGGTGGATGAGAGTTAAGCACTAATTTTATGAGGCGAAACAGAAGAAGCAGCAAAATTTCATTGCTTCGAAGAAATTGAAAGTGCTGACGGTGAGGTCGGGCAGTTGAAGGAGTAACGGTACATATGTGTGGAGAGTAGTATTGTAGACTGTCTATAAGGGATTTAAAATTGTTACATTTCGTAGTGAAGCCTGCCGCGTGTGCGGCAGAGAAGGAAAGAGTTTTATTGCAATAGACCGATATTACTACATTGTTTTTGTAGTTTTATTGTTAATACTGTTATTCATTGTGGTATTTCGCATGAAATTGGTATGAAAAATAAATTGCGCACGCTGAAAGGCACAAAATCACGGCAAGAGAAGGTGAAGTAAAGGCAGGGAGGGAGGGAGAAGGACCAACGTTAAAACCATAATGATTATTACACCGCCAATACAGAGACTAGACCAGGATGAGCGAGGGACCAAAGTCAGCTACTGACTGCTGCTTTATTAGCCGCTTGAATGGTTGAGGTTATGGAATAATAAATGGAAAGTGCGATTCGCACAAGGAAATGCAACCCTGAATTCATGTAGTGTGACCAATGAATTTGATTGTTCTCCAGTCTACTCGGTTGCTAAGCGTTTTGTTTTGTAGCAAACTCATGTGTGGCCGACGCTGAAACAAAGAAAACAAGCATGTGCATATGCAAAGGACCATTTCTTGTAGTAATCCTTGCTTACATGTGCTGCATATCCTTTCTTCGTTGTCTCGAACAACAACACAACATGGTGTGTAATTGTTAAGATTTCCTTATTTAAATTTATCGTATTTTATTGTGCAAATAGTTTAACATTCACCCACTCGCTTCCTTTTCATCATCTCCTCTTCCTCCCCCTCCTCCCCCTCCTCCTATACTGACGCCTTCTTCTAAATTCATAGTGGAATAGTTTAGTCGTTGTAGTTATTGTTTTTGCTTTCGCCTGGGTAATTTGCATTTGCTGGCTACCCATGTCTTGCCTTGTTGGCTCTCTTTCTACTCTCTACTCTGATTTAAAGTGTTGACGCTGCGCGCCATAATTCCTGATTATAAGTCAAAGTTATGAGGTCGCTTTGGCTGGTACTGAGATTATAGTCTGTGGTTTTTTTTTAGGCCATAAATATTCGAAAGTGACACCCTAAATTAAATCGTTGGCTAATAATAATAATGAATGTTGATATAAATAAAGCAACTGTTTAATTGAGAGTGGAACGGAAGAGAGCATGGATGGTAGCCTTAATCCCTTCTAATATTGAATTGGTGCAAAGCCAAGTGTTAACGAATGAGTAGAGAAGTGGAACGTGATAAGACAGAGAGATGAAAAAAAAACTCGTTCATTTTTGAGCACACACTAAATAAGTTCGAGATCGGCTACTGATAGATAAAGAGATAAAAAATTGCATCTTTCTTTCGAGAATAGCGCTCCGAAGAAGTTAACCCGTGATCACTTCCACTAATACTAAAAAGATCTCATAAAACTTGTTATTTTTTGCATCCACAATAAGATTTTGCTATCCATCTTTCCCTCAAAATTCGACTTAGCGAACTCATGGCTCATCCTCTTGCGAAAATTTGCTCTTCGAGACTTGGTATGCAGTTGCGAGCCTCTTCATGTTGATAATGAACCATGATGAGCACATATGCGGCTAGGGATATGCAGTGATGGTTCAAACTACATCTCTGCAAAGGTTGCCGTAATTGTATTCTTTTGTTTCGAAATATTTAAAATTATTTGCTTCATGAAAGCTGATGGAGTCTATAGTACACGCAAAGGTTTGAGTTAACCCATAGAAGTAATTTCCCATCAGTTGGAGAGTCTGTTTAATGTAGTTTCATTTCAAAGATTTATAGGCCGCTCGGCTATTAGATTATATCCCAATGAGATGAGTGAAGAGTTTAGCAACCACATGGCGGCTTCTGCTATTTTAGTTAGTTCTGTTTGGAAAACGCTACAATAGTTAGCTATTGATATGTGGACGGTGCTTTCAAGTTGTGACTAAATCTATTTGAATTCAGGTTTTCCAGGGACTGTCAGTGGGTTGAGCCACTTTATAATGAACCGAGAATCAGCGGAGCTTTCAATGGAACTAAAGCCCGTTGAAGAAATTAGTTAGACAGGAGTGATCAGTGCGATAAATTAAGAATAAAAACAGATACCATTATATTCTGTTAATATAAGATGAGAAATGTGCGAATAGGAAGAGTTTTAGAAGACAGTTGAGACATATGAAGAGGCTTCCAGATCGGAGCATTCTCATAAGGAACCAAAGAGATGATCCAGTCACCGATATGAAGAACATACATACCAAGTTTTTGGAGGAAGCACTTCTCTCTTGCTTCTGAATTGAAGTGCAACACCCAGATATGTTGTTGATGTTGAACCCGAATTCTCTACAAATGTTGATATACGACGAAGTTAGAAAAGCGATTACTTGCTTCAATGCTTTAGAAGTGGGTTCCCAAAGTGTTTGCTCATTTCCGTGGTCTCTTCAATAATACAAATCATGTCCTTGTGTGAAAGACTAAGGAATACCATCAGTGAACATATAGGCCGTTATGAGTGTGGCTTCACACTTGGTAGATACACCTTTGGCCACATATTTATCATACGCCAAATCTTGGAAAAGATCTGTGAAAAACAGATCCGCGCACACCGCTTGTTTGTCGATTTCATCGAAGTTGACTTCGACAGCACGAAAAGGAGCTGCCTTACGGCTCTATGTCTGAGCTTGGTTTATCCGTGAAATTTAAACAGCTGAGAAAGTTGATGGTGGATATCATCATAAGACTTCTTCAATTTGATACTGGAAAAAATAATATGAGCTGCAGAGCTAAAGGAATGAGTTACAATATTTCACAAGAGTGTACAATTTCTGTCGTATGCCTATGCTATTGGGGGGTCTCTCATCCGAGGCATTTGTTGATTTTTCATTGGATTTTATAGATTTTATGTGGTGGGTTCCAAACCTTACGCACAACCGCAGGGGATTCGCCTTCTCACTTTAGCTCACCTCCAAATGGAGGTTTTTTGGCTACCCAAAGGATACTTGATCTAAAACCGGAAGTCGTGAGCTGCTTGAACGATATGTAAAAAATTCGTTTCTGACCACTTCCAGGTGAATAGCAGTCAGAAGCTTTCCTCACTTGCGTGAACTTCTACACATGGCCCTTTGCGCGTTGGCAACGGCGAATACCGCAGACGATGGAACGATGAGCTGTACGAGCTATACGAGGACATTGACAAAGTTCAGCGACACTGACATAGAGACAGATGATGGCTAGGTCATGTCGTCCAAATGGATGAAAGCGCTCCAGCTTTGAAAGTATTCGATGGAGTACCGGATGCTGGAAGCAGAGGAAGGGAAAGATCTCCACTGCGTTAGGAGGGATCAGGCGGAGAGTGACCTGGTTTCAGTTGGTATTACCAACTGGCGCCAAACTGCATAAGGAAGAAACAAGTGGCGCGCTATTGTTGACGAAGCTATAATCGAAACAAGCGTTTCGAGAGTTCTGCTTTCTGCATCTTAGACAAAGAAGCGAAGCGAATGAGTCTCGTTATGAACGAAGCCCAAACGAAATATCTCCTAAACAAATATCATCAAACAAACTTTTATCCTGGGACCAGCATTAAATTGTATCAGTCGCTCATCTTTCCGTGCAGCGTTATGGTACGGAAGCCTGGATATTACTCGCAATTCGCCATTTAAACTACAGAGGCCTTTGCCTTTTAATGTCTCCTAGGCTAGCTTTATGGATTTCGTAAGATAGGTTACAATCTTACTTCAACCACTATTAATGAAACGTCGCGCTTGGTCCTTTACTTTGGAAATGAGGAGATAAACAAGGCTTCGGTTTTAAGGTGTCTGAGCTTCTCTAGAATCCCTTACCTCGAAAACATTAACCCAAGCTTTTACTGATGAGGCGGTTAGTTCAACTTTTCTACAGTTACACGCAATTTGAGAGGTCAGAAGC
Organism: Neoceratitis asiatica; assembly: GCA_030068015.2. Classification (NCBI taxonomy): domain Eukaryota; kingdom Metazoa; phylum Arthropoda; class Insecta; order Diptera; family Tephritidae; genus Neoceratitis; species Neoceratitis asiatica. The sequence continues at coordinate 43,646,376 of CM061525.1, read as the reverse complement.
TCAGAATGTGTTTCCCTAGAAGGTAACTTCTTAGTCGTAAAAATTTTAATATTTTTAGTCCTCCAAAAGTCTTGAATATAGGTTCAGAGACTTGTTTTAAATCCGCTTTCTGATGCCTTTTTGTTGAAGATTCGGAGGACAACATGCGATGAAACCGTACTAGGAGTTTTGAAGGGAAAGGTTTAGCGGAAAAGCTCGTAAGTCCTCGTAAGTTTAATGAGTAGGCCTCGTGCAAAAGAGTGAAATTTAACCTTTATCGTCCCTTCGCTTCACTTTCATTAATGGAAGAAGAAAATTTCTAGAACTAAGTTCACAATAATTATCTATTACTGACGCTAATTACACCGACTGATTTCATATCAAAACCATTAAAATTAACAATATTATCGGCAGTCAACCCCACCATATTAACCCTTGCACACACTAGCACACACAACAACACATGACTGGGACAACAAAAGCAATTGACATTAATATTAACGCAAGCAAAGGACTTTAATCAGTTGGTATTATGGCGGACTCCTCCCCAGCCGACTCCTCCATACACACATATCCACATATGAAAGTACACAAAGGAAGTGGTGAGACGCTTTGGCACAGAGAAACTGGTAAATAATGGTGCGTGACCGTGCATCGCTTTAATTGCGTGCATAAAACAAACAACTACAGCAACAACAACTGTAATCATATTAAATAGAAATGTAGAAACCGAAAAAGCCTAAAAGCTAAATGACAATCAGCGTTAAGCAAAATGAGCTTTAGCCAGCCGCTCACAATATTTGATTAACCCTTGGCATTTGGTTGAGCATAAAGTAAAAAAACAACAACAACAGCGGCGCAATCCTTTCATGCTGACAAGCGTGATACTCTACACATATCATTTTGTTTGGTGGACATATGTACAGCTTTGCTCACACCCACACACCCACATACACTCCTACCCACTAAAACCCTCCAACCCTTTTAACTGCTGACTCGCCATATCATTTGACGAGTTAATAACCCTTTTAACGCGTGTGAATCGTGAGCCGTCAAGTGCGGCAGGTGGATTCCCAACCGCCTAACATGGCATAAAGCAGTGGTGTGGTGCGAGTTTGGGGAAATCGCGCGCGTGTTGCAAGCTTAAGTGGCTTGGACACCCTTTCGCTGGACTGCCCACAGGAGCATATAATTTTGTGGGGGGGGGGGGGGAAATACTGGATAAAGACGGACTCGCTCACTAATTAAATTGTACAGTTGGACAGCACCCGTCAACACACACGCAACTGGACAATGGCCGAAAGGACCAGGCGAAACGTTTAATTGAATGAAGTCACGTGATATGAATCTCAAAGTGACCGCAGCAGACTCGTACGCGTTGAGTTAGCAAATAACGGGTATGCGTAAAAGCCGTTAAGTCTGAAGAAAGTGGTAAATTGGAAAAGTAGTAGTCGAAGGATTAGGCCAACTTTAACGTACTAACGGTATAATGGTCTAACCAATGAAAGACCTGACAACTCGTCGCGGCGCGGCGCAATGGGTTAAGTGCTCGCCACAAGGCTTTGGCGAAGATTTTGGAAAGAAAAAACGCTTTGATTTGGTTTAGACCGGTCAAGCATGAGAAACTCTTATACAAACATACATACGTAAGGCCAAGAAAACATGAACAACAAATTGCTAACATTTAAAATTCATTTGAAATCTTCGAATTTGAATCAAAAGAAAACTCAAACCCCGTACTTGTGAACGGAGAATCACAAAATGTTTGTTTAAGTGTATGTGTAAGCGCAAAAATCCATTAAGTTGTAAAACAAGACAAACAAACATAGCATAAAGACGTCAAACGTGTGACCCAAGACACGCAAACACATGCCAATATATTTACTAGAGTTGTAATGGATACTTCGAAACCGGTTCCGGAAAAAATGTAGACCATGATTCGTATGTACTGACCTCAGATCCCGCGAACCCGTGTGCAAAACATCTCTTTAACGGAAGTTTACTCTTTACGTCTTCTTGAAGGCGAGAAGTATGCGAGACTTCGGCTTCGAGACGTCAGGGCTTTCGATTTATTATAAGCCTCTGTGGAACCGAGAAATTAAATAAATATATTAGGCTTGAGCTTCAGATCTCGAAAACTTCCTTGAATAATATATCCTTGAATTCTTTGTGTATGAATTAACGACACGTCAGACTTTGACCTTTATGTATACTTTGTGACCACTAAAGCGATTTTCAGCTAAGCCTTCGACAGCACGATAAGGAACTGCATCTTTGCCGTTATGTCTGAATTTGTTATCCGCACAAAACTCATATGGCTACAAAAACTGATCCTGGAGTCAGAATTGGGAAGGACCTCTCCGAAACATTCGATATCAAACGAGGTTTCAGACAGGGGGACTCTTTATCGTGTGATTTCTTCAAGCTGCAAAGCTAAATCGACCAGGTACAATCCTCTATAAGAGGGTACAATTGTTGTCGTATGCCGATGACACAACCGCACCGTAAGTTCTGCTTTCTGGAAAGAAACTAAGCGAATGAGTCTGGTATTGAACGAGAGCAAGACGAATTATCTTCGGTCATCAAATAAACAGCATCGCATTCGCGACTTGGCTCCTACGTCACTGTTGACAGTCATAACTTGGTGAATGGCGAATACTGTAGACGGTGGAACGATGAAGCTCCCCTGCAATTTGGGGTTTGCGTCTTGATGTTTTTTTTTTACCAACATATGGAGTCTATTTAAAGCCGCCTCCGAGCATGCTGATGGAGTTTTATCAGGAGCTTTGATTTTACGTCAAAAGTACGATCGGAGGGCTTGACATTCTCTGCCGAGGAACGATCATAATTAGGAAATTTATTTTTCTATAATTTTGGGTGTAGGGCGAACCAGCACTCGGACCCTGGCCTTCCCAAGGTAGTATGTAATGCTTACAACTTGGCTATTGTCACCGCCAACATTTACTCCTAGATAAAAAGAGATAAACACGGTCTCGGTGCTAAAGCTTAGGAGCTTCGGCTTAACCTTTTATGTTGAGTTCTTACTCCAACTCAAACTCTCACGGATAAGGCTGATTTCCTTGTAATTTATCTTTACCATAGATTCTTGGCTATGTGTCTGTTGGAAGGACTCAGCTCGCGACTCAGCTCAGAAAAACCAATATAAAACTTTGGTTCAAATAACCGAAAACTACAGAGCCTATCACACAGTGTTGAGATCTGCTTCTTGGATTGCGTTAGAGATTGAACCTTGAAACTCAAAACACCATCAATAAAATATTGCGTGACCTTTACTTCTAGGAATAAAGAGATAAAAAAAGACTTCGGTTTTGAAGTGCCTGAGCTTCTCTTGCATCTCATACCTCGAATGCACTAACTCAAGCTTTCAGCCAGAGACGTCAGAGGCGCTCAGCATGTCTTTTCCTAGAACGCAAATTTTTAGATCCAAAAATTTGGAACAGAGAGATTTTTATCGAAAATAAATAAATGTAAAAGCTTCTGTTCTGATTCTCCAAAAGTCAATACAGCTTCCGAAACTTGTTTTAGATCCGCTTTCTGATGTCTTTTTCTGAAGGCATGGCCCTTCAGTTTAAAACTATCCTTCACACCCGAGACACTAACAACTCTAACGAAAAAATATATTCGCTTTCGACTCAGATTCGCATTAACCCGCGTCCGACGCGCCCGGTGTAAGCAAACAAGCCCCTGCCCATTTTAATTAACTTAAGAATTTGCATTTTCTTCAGCTGCAATGCGGACACGCATTTGTAAGGAATCATAAAAGAGACGACCCAAAGCTCCAACCCAATGGTTACTCCACTATCCACCTCCCACCCAGCTTCCTACCCCATCCCATCAATGCCCAGGAAACATTTGCGTAATCATCAATGCATCGTCAAAGTGACCACAAGCGTCCAGCCGCAGTCGCAGGCGACCGACAAATAGTCCGAGAGACCGACCACACCACCAACACCGCCCGCACCGCTGACGACAACATCTTAAAGAATTTGTCGAAGTCAAAGCAGCAAAGACGTTCCTCCCACATCACACCGAGTTTTGCTTACTTAACACGCTCAACAAACGAATGAACGGTTGTGAAAAGCTCACCATCAAGACGTTTTGGTTAAGAAGCCTGTAAAGTTTTACAACTGAAATTTCAATATAAAGAAATCTTAAGACGCTGCCGTAGCACCGGAGAGAGAGAGGTGTAACCACAGCAAAGCCAAGCTGTTGCACGTGTGGCATGTGTATGGAACGACCAAAGAAAATCCTTAAACGGAGCAGGCACGCACATACATTCCTACACATGCCACGAAGCAGAGCAAGCTGGTTCGTATGCGTGTTTGTGCTTGGTCCGATCTGCATAGATTGGAGTGTTTTGAATATGAAATCAACATCAAGTTTTCGATAAACCCATAAAGCCACTGCCACCACTCCAGCTCAGCCCAGCTTGGCAAGTATGTGTGTGTGTTTGTGTGTGTATGGGTTAAGTGATTGAAAAGCAAAATTGCAAAGGTTTCCTTGATAATCTGCAATCGTCTTGTGAAATTTCTTAATGTCATGCCTCTTGCCTCGCACGCCACACCCTCGTTCGTCTGCTGCGCCACGCTCATTTACAGTTGTCAAAGCCATATGTGCACACAACTCGCCTACTCACCCCACGTCTCTTCATTTGTCAGCTACTTCTCTGTCGAGTTTGAGTCCTCTCCGAGTTTTTTGTAGCTCGTTTGCATATGCAATCAGCAAATCAGCAGAGTCGGCTGTTTGTTAAGGGTTTCAGTTGAGTTGGGGGGAAGGAGGTTGAGCTCTGCGTTAAGGTGAAAACAATTTAATTCAATAATCAAGCGAATTTGAAAATATAAATAAATAATTATTTTCTTTTTTGCCAGCTGCTGCGTGTGTGTTGCTGGCAGACGTGTATAATATTGGCAAATTAAAAACTGACGAACAAAAAAGTCCTCTGATACGTGCCATCAACTGCTGAGGTGTGTGCACTCAGGCTCGAATTCGGATGCTCTTTTTTTATTGACAACTTTTTTCCAATATTAATAAGCGCCCGCATTTGGTTTTGTCATTATTTAATTTATTTTTTCATAAATTTTCTGTAATCAATAATTTCTTTGGAGCGTATGAGTTTTGTGATTGGATAGATTATAGATGAATGAGGCTTCCAACTGCCCTCTGCTTCTCCTGCCGTTTTCGTCATCGTTGTGATCGGCTCCCACAAGTGATTGAATTTTCACTCACCATCCAGTGTGGCTTCGAAAAGTGCACAGCATTAGCTCTAAGCAACAATGAATACCATAAACTCTCAGATATCTCTTGTAGTCAACCAAAACGTACCCTGGACATGATGTGCTGTCCCGGCAGTACTTGATTTGTCGAAAGCTTTTTTCCTTGTTGTGCTTTCGGTCAATATTGATGACTCCCTGAGCTAGTCTTTTAGACTTTTCTCATTTCTTCATCATTAAAACTTGAATAGGCACACAGAGAGGCTGGATGTAACATCGAATAACTGCTGCGGTAGTTGTACAGAAGAGGAATCAATTGAAACTTTAAAAAACTTCCCTTGTGAATGATCCGTACTTTAAAGTAGTAGCTTTCAGTCTCTAAAGATGACAATTTTTTAAGACTTGGGCAAGAATACACCGATCCCTCCATATATATATAATATATATTAATTTGATTTGCGGGTGCGGGTTTTCCTGATCCTCAATGGGTGCACAATGGAACCGTTTGGTGACCTAAGTGAGCTGATGACCAAGCAATCACTTCAACTTCCACATTGAAAACCGAACCGTGAAACCTGATATCGCGTGGTGCAAATGCTCAAAGAGCGTTGTAAGCATTCTTGGCCATTCAAACTCAATCATCTAACATCCCGCTCCTTTTGAGGCGAACCTGTCGTAATATGAAACTTGCTTTTCCACGAAGAGCGTGAGAAGTATTTAGCTCAAGAGCTAAATAGGCGGGCTGTATGTGAGGTAGTAAGAATTTGTTAAAATCATTCACAAATTCATATTTGACACTCCATAAGCGGACATGTTGTCCACGTTATTAGATCACTTTGATAAACCAGTTTCTCCAACTACTTGCAGAAGAGTACTTGAAAGTAATTGGTTATGCGGATAATCTTTTCATCGTATCTTCTGGCAAACATCCCAAAAAACTTTCTTTGGTAATAGAGAGGTCACTTCGCAGCTGATTGGGCTGAGAGACGGGAACTCTCAGTAAGCCCGGAAAAATATATGATCTGACTCTTTACGTGAAAGTCAAAATTTCATTTCAACGCACTATCTTTAAGAGGTAACAGTAAAATAACTTCCAATTCTCTCAAGTCTCGGGATAATACTTGCTATAAAAACTATTTGGAATACCTGGAAGAGCCGTTGTACCAAAATGACGGCCGCGACCTTAAATGTTGCATTGGCTTTGCAGTAACATATGGAGCACTAGTCTGGTGGACGATATTAAAGAAAAGGTGTCGTATTAAACACATGGAACAGGTGTAAGGCACCAGCTTACTGAATATATCAGATACAATGAGCACTACCGCAATAAAGACCCTAGAAGTCATCATTGATATCAGGTCAATCAATAGACAAGTGATGTATGAAAGAGCGCTAGCTGCTAGTCGTCTGAAAGATCTTTAGAGCTGGGTACAATCCCTTGCCACTTAGGGACATGGTAGCATACAGAACTCGGACTAAACATAAAATACGATCGAGAAACGGAAACCTTCTGCCGGGTAAATGTCACCTATTCCATGTCAACCCTGGAAGAATTGGCGGAAGGCAAGCCCATCGGCTTACATGAAAGGTATATAATCAAAATTCTCCTGTGACCACCCCAACAACCAAGTTAGCTTCAAACTCAATGACTACTGCTCTGTCTTTCAAACAGAGATAGTGGGCATTACTGTGGGTGCCAAATGGGCTTTAATGGGAAAAACTATTACGTTTCTGTTAGGCAGCCAAGCGGAAATTAAGCAAATAAGTGTGCCAACACAAAGTCCAAACGCGTGAGAACATGCAAAGGGCAATCAACAGACTAACGCGGGAATTCAGAGTGAATATCTTTTGAGTGCCAGATCATATGGATATAGAATTAAATGTAAAAGAGGTCCGGTTGGCTAGTACTGGCGCCGCTGGCGAGGCTGTCGGTATTGGCTGTCTGCATTGACTGTTTCAGACCTATCGGTGCCTTCACAAGCTATATAAAGCAGTGGACCATGGAGGAACACTTCCGCCGTAGGACCTACCACTAAACTATTTTGCGACAGTGAGAATTGTAGACAGACTAAACTTTTACGTTCATTAAGAAAAATTAATATTAGTATTTCTTTGGATGTATTGACGGGCATTTATCCCAGAGATATAATCTCCACAAACTGTATAAAGTGGAATCGGCTGAGTTCAGAGCGTGTACAGAAGATGATGGAACCTTTATGAGTATTCGACCTTCAGACAGTTGAGACGTCGCAACTTTTACAATACCGCAGCTACAGTCTCGCTTAAATGGATGCACATGATCCGAGGAAATTTATCGAATCGTGCAAAAGCATATTTGGGATAAGCAGGGGAGCACAATGAGCCTACTCAATGGCTTAAGTACGGCCACTTTCGGTCAGATCCTCAACCTCAAGGAATCGTTGAAATTCTTATGACTGGTTCTTAACAGATTTTCCACAACCTTTGATTTCTCAAAAATTTTAATGAAGTTTTTAAAAATGAAATCAAACAAAAAGCTCGGTGGACGAGTTTTCTTTCAAGCTTTCAGATTATCTTCGGTAGCTCGAGCTAAGGAAACGATATATCTACTGCACAGGAGTAACTTGAATTAAGGTCTTCGGCATTTAATGTGATCACCTACGGCCTACTGCTGGACGAGTAGCTCTCTGTCAATTCACCTAAGTTTGGACTTACACAAAAGTCTAAGCAGTTCGGATCGCACTAGATCGTGAGATCCCATTGCGCTCAATAAGATACAGACTTGGGCGAGGGTTCTGGAAGTTTAATATTAGGTGACATTTAGCTTGTAAAATCTGTTTGACCCTTTCTAAAGGAGCTCACTAAAATATAATGGCATTGGATCATCGAATAAGCGTTTTTTTTCTATCGTCGTTGAATTTGCTGTTATAGTGTCATGGCAATTACCATTTCGGGGACTAGAAAAATTAATTAATGTCATCATTCGTCTAATGGAAGGACTAGAAATCATGATGTGTCTATAGATGCGGACCAGAGGAAGAGGTTTAAGAGTATATGCTGATATGAGATTAGCTGCGAGCTGGTGCTCAATGTATAGTAGGTACATAAGGTCTGTCGGTCTGCTGCACGGAGGACATTTAAGTCTTGACAGCAGCAGGACGTTGCCTTATAAAACAGCATAAAGAAATGCTAAGAGCTCCTTTCAGAAGATGTTGTAAGAACTGCAGGAATAGCGAGGAGGAAAAAATAATATTTCACCTGTTATGTGATTCTCATGCTCAGGTGTAGATTTCAGAATTTGGAGTATCTTTTATGGATGACCTTTGACAAGTGGCAGAAACTAAAACAAGCGACTCAATAAAGTTCCTAGGGGAGTCTAAATGGATGGAAAAGGAGCAAAGGAGGATCAAATCAAATTTGTCGTTAGTGGGGAGAGCTTTGATTAAGGTATTAAATGAATCCCTGTTCTCTGTTATTGTAGTCTTACTTGCGTTCGGGAGGCTGAAAATGAAGCAATCTAACCTGAAACCAGTTTTTTCTTCTTCCTAGTAATATTCAAAATAAATTTGTAAATATTAAAATTAAAATCGAAGATGAAATCACATGCCTCCTAACGCAGTCTTTAACTCCACACTGATGAAACATTGTTACGGTTAATCACAATTGTCGCATTTTCAGGTTCACATAGTCTGACTTCCATTTAATTTTTCTCTTTTGCGGCCACGTAAAAACAAGGCAAACGTTCCCGCGGTTACCGCAAAGTAAATAAAAATATTGTTTATCTACCCAACCACCCCGCCAGTGGCAGTGGCTCTTCAGGGAACATGTCAGCACAAAACATAAACCAATTTGTACTGGAGGCGGTACGTAGAGAACAAGGTAAATAACAACAGACCGTGTTACATCGAGTGAGAGAGAGAGAGAGAGAGAGCGAAGGTAAGAGAGAGGGAGAGAGTTGGCGGGCGTAGGAAGACACCGCGATTGCTGTCGTGCGGAATTGCGTGTGGCATCGTATGTCAAAATAAACAAGTTCATGTCAATGCAGAAAATTTCATTTAATTTGCTTTGGCGTGTGGTTGTCGCACCGCACCGCGAGTAAAATGGCAAAGGCGCACATACACACATACATATATATGTATATCTGCTCGTATGTGTGGGTATGTTTAAACACAATAAAGCTGTTGACTGCGTTAAATGAATGAAAAGTGAAAAATTGCTAAGGACTTGGCGACAGCGGAAGCTCAACAGACCAAAAAGCACCCAGCAGCAAGTCACTAGCTGAGCTATATGGGCTCATATTTGGGGAGGTATGCACATATGAATGAATGTGTGTCAGTCTACATATAAACAAATCCTCGATTGCGAAAAAAGCGCTCGCACTCAGCGGAATTTCGCGGACTACTGAACCTGAAGCCGCGACCAACTCCATTGCGCTTTTTCTTTTATTTGCGTTTGCCTGCCCTGTGAAGGCGTTCAAATTGCAAATTACCGTCGCTGATGATGATGGCAATACATATTTACCGAACTTGTGGCGGAAGCGGAAAATTATGCCTTTTAATAAATATATTAATCGTCGTGGGGGGTGCAAGGCAGCCAAACAGTCAAACAGCCAACGAGCCAACCAACCCCCACACCAACTAGCTTACTCATAACAACAAACGCTAATTTTTTCGCAGTTTCTGTATGCGAGTATGTGAATGTTTGTTTGTATTTTGCAAAGGGTCGCCGCTGAATTTTGGTTCGTTATTTCGCGTATTGGCATTTTCCGCGGATTCTGTGAGTTTTATTTTTATTTTTTATTTTATTTTATTTTTTTTCCTTCGGATGCTGCTCATTTCTTTGTTGTTTTTAATTTTTGGCAGTCGTTGATATTTTTGTTGTTTTTGTTATTGTTTTTGTTGCTTTATTTTGTGTCATGTGGTAATTGGATAATGCGATACTTTGCCGTGATTTGAGGCGTGTTAAGTGAATTAGTTTAGATCGGATCAAGGTAAGGAAAGTGGAACTCAGTGAAAGCGATTGCCGCTTTTAAGAATAATGAGAGGAAGGAAAAATATTTGCTTAGATATTTTAATATGTATGAAATTATAATTTTTAAGCCTGTTTCAGAAAAATTGCAATATTCATGGTCTTAGAATTTTTTCAAAAAACCGACTCTTAGCGCATGATTCAATGTTTTCTCAAGAAATATTCATAGAAAGAAAGCCGCCAAAAATTTACAAAGCCCAATAATTTAGCTATTTACCATGCTCATAAGTAAATGGTGATCCATATCAACGTTCCCTACTTTTACTTTTAAAGTAAAAAAAAAAGAAAATTCAAATTTAATAGGAAATGTTTATTATCATTCGAAAGAAAATTATTTTTCATTTATTTTTGGGAGATTATCTCTGTCAAAGTTGGCCACGGCCACGGCTCAGATGGTCCATCCGTTGAGTCCAATTTTCGATGATTCCTTCGATCATTTCGACTGGTAGCTGGCGAATGACACGCGTGCTGTTTTGCTCCAAGGCCTGAATCGAAGCGGGATTGTCCGTATAGGCTATACATATTCCCACAGGAAAATTCCTAACGGTGTGATATCACACTATTTTAATGGCCAATCGACCGGCCTAAAACATAAAATTATCTCCCCACCAAAGTGTTTTCTCAATAAATCCATTAATTGATTCGATGTGTGAAAGTGGCGCCATCTGTTTGAAACCAAATGTCGCGGAGATCACGAGGCATCACAGAGTCAGTTATCATAGTGCGATAACGGTTGCCATTGACGGTTACATTCTAACCGTCATAATTTATGAAGAAATATGGACCGATGATTCCACTGGTCCACAATCCACATCAAAACGTTGTTTTTTCTGGATAAAATGGCAGCTCTTGAATCTCTTCAGGTTGTTTTTCTCCCCTAATGCGGCAATTTTGCTTGTTTACATACACATTGAGCCAGAAATTGGCCTCATCGCTGAACAAAATTTGGCTCGAAAACGTCGGATCTTCTTGGAACTATTAAAGAGCACATATGTCAGTCCGAGTTGCTGCGAACGGCGCCGAATCGAATTTCCACAGTCTTCGTGTACACTCTCAGCTACGGCCGCTATATTTTCTTCTCTGCGTACTGGAGGTGGTGTATTCGGTCGAATATTATCTAAAAATGAACGTTGGGTCTCAAAATGGCTGATGGTGTTGCGAATAGTACGCTCAGGAGGTCGATTGTTTTGTTTGTATAGAACTTTAAGTTGCAATAAAACAACGATGAATTTTATTTATCCGAAAGATAATCTTGTGGCATTACATTTTAAATATGATTTCTGGCATATGACCGCCACGGCTGGCGCGGATGTAGTCCAATCTGGACTTCCAATTTTCGATGACTTTTTCCACCATTTGTGGCCGTATATCGGCAATAACACGGCGAATGTTGTCTTCCAAATGGTCAAGCGTTTGTGGCTTATCCGCATAGACCAATGACTTTACATAGCCCCACAGAAAGTAGTCTAGCGGTGTTAAATCACAAGATCTTGGAAGCCAATTCACAGATCCAAGACGTGAAATTAGGCGGTCACCAAACGTGTCTTTCAATAAATCTATTGTGGCACGAGCTGTGTGACATGTTGCGCCGTCTTGTTGAAACCACATCTCCTGGACATCATGGTTATTCAATTCAGGAATGAAAAAGTTAGTAATCATGGCTCCATACCGATCACCATTGACTGTCACGTTCTGGCCACCTTCGTTTTTTAAAAAGTACGGACCAATGATTCCACCAGCCCATAAAGCGCAAACAGTCAGCCAGTTTTTCTGGATGTAACGGTGTTTCAACATACACTTGAGGATTACCTTCACTCCAAATGCGGCAGTTTTGTTTGTTGACGTAGCCATTCAACCAGAAGTGCGCTTCATCGCTAAACAAAATTCGCTTATGAAAATCGGGAACAACGGTAATCTCGTTTTGGGCCCTTACTTGATGATCGTTTGGCTTCAAGTCTTGCACGAGTTGGATTTCGTAAGCACGCAAACCAAAATCCTTCCGCAAAATCTTCCATAAAGTTGATGGACACTCGATGGCGGATGGACTCATTCGGGTCTTCCTTAATGCTACGCTCTACAGCAGCAATAGCTTCTTCTGTACGCACCGTACGGCGTCTCTGGGGATGCCAGTTATCAATAAGAGTAAACGTGGTGCAAAAACGTTCCATGGTTAATCGAATTAACTGCTCTTGATGGACGATTTTGACGACGATAAAATGGACGTAGTGCGCGATACGTTTTCCGCACAGAACCATTATTTTCGAAATAAAATTGCACTATTTGCAAGCGTTGTTCAGGCGTAAGTCTTCCCATGATGAAATGCCAAATAATACCGAACAAAAATAACATGACAGCTTGATACGACTCACGCGTGATCTGTCAAAAAAAAGGCTATTGAAAAAAGAACCTCTACTTGTAACACCCTTTAAAACAAAGAAACCAGCCAGCTTTGAAGTTATTTGCTTTTGAGGTTATTGATCCACAAATGAAGTGAGAATTTACTACTGGTGGTTCTATGACAGACTGTGTTTTTCATCATGAATGATGATTCTCTTATACCAGGCTCTATTTCGTGGAAAGGTATATTGACATTTTTAAAAGAACGGTTATAGTTGAGGTAAAACTGATTCAGGAAGGTCTGTTTTAAATTTGAAAATAATTGTAATTTGCATAAACCCGAAAAGAAATTTTTAAATCATACGACGAAATTTTTGAAGATTTCTAACTACTTGCGAACAGGCACATATACTCAAAAGAGCTCAAAATTTAATTATCTTTAAAATTCAATGTTATTTATTCGTTGAATTCGAAAATTTTAAACAAACCTTTGAGCAGTTTAGCTATGAACGAGAATCGAGCTGCTCGCAGTTCCCGTTACCCGAGTATCTAGAACTCAAAAACTTACATATACCAATCGGCTATTAAATGCTCGGTTCCACCTAAATTTACCCTCACGTCATGCCAGAAATCGTCAATAAAATCCATGGAGGAATATTGAACGATCGGAGAATAAAAGTGAGTGAGGTGGTTGAGGTTGTAGACATCTCAACTGTGTGGATACATAACATTTTACATGAATATTTGCCCATGAAAAAGTTATCCGCGGGATGTCGATATCGTCCGAGCTTCTGCACCATATGTCAGGATGGAAATAATGAGTGACTTGTAGAGTTTGGCTCTGATTCGTCGAGAGAGAGTTTCACTTTTGAATTGCCTACTCAGTCCAAAGTAGCGCCTCTTGGCAAGGTTCTGGAAGTCAGTAAATGTGAACCCTTTTTCTCAGCTATCTTTATCATCATCACCTTATAGTACATCCCCTTCCGATTTTATGAAATAGGAAAGTGAGACCTTAATGACCTTTTTATGCCAAAAAATTGTTCACCTCTAATTAAGCTGTTAGCAGCTTCCTGAAAGTCGGTAGCGGACTACGTAGTACATTCGTATACTTAGAGATAAAGTTATACCACTGTGAGATCCCAGATGCAAACCAAGAGCCTTTTATATTCACAAATACACTTAATTAGGGATTTCTCCACTTTTCGCTATTGAGAACTTGCTGTCGAACACAATTCCCAAGTACTTTGTGCCTCGCTTGCTAAACCCATAACCCTCACTATGACTCAGTTCTTGCCATCAAATAGATTTGTAAAGCATATTAACAAAAGGCCTAGCTACTCTTAGCGTCAGAAACACAAATTCTGAAGTGGAGAACTTCATACATCATACATGGAACATCCGAAGTTGTTTGACGTTCCAAATCAAGGAGCGCCATTCTACAATCTTGCAGTTAACTGCATACTTGAAAACCGGAAATTAATAATAGATTCTAAACGTAAACGATGAGCTATCAGCCAAATATCCCTAAAGTTGTCTCTCTCATGGTCTTCCTTACAACATATAATTCAATCATCGTGGTCCCACTTTATACTTTTAATAAATAAATATATTAAATCCAATTGACTTCAACCCAATCTCCTTAGCTCTCAGTGATTTATGCTAATGTAAATGTTGCCGATATTGCTCTCAGCCAAACTGAAAATAATGCTAACTCACCACATCGTCGCGCATAAATCAATTCCCTTCGATGGCTGTCCTCCCTCCACGACATTAAGCCTAGACATTTGACGCTTAGCAGAACCCAACACCTGCCGCCAAGGTTGTCAATATCGAAATACCCATGGAATTGACAAAACGTCTCCTCTCCCCATACATATACCAGCTGCTCATGGCGGTGTATAAAAATTTGGGTTGTTTTTGTGGCGGAGGGTTGGCTATAATTCATAACGGAAATGTCATCATGACGAGCCGAGTCGGTTCGATTACGCATTTAGTTTTTGTTTTGGTGTTATTTTGTGCTACTTTGGGTGGTGCGGAAAGTGTGATATGGAGCGCTGACGCAGGTGTATGTGAAAAATTGATGGGGATGCGTTTTAAGGTCTTGCAAAAAGCTAAAAAACGAGAAAGACACACAAATTCACTAACAACATAAAGAAGGTAATTTAGATGGGCTCAAACCCGAAGTCAGCTTTAAGTCAACTGACGTAGTTTTTTCATGCGGAGACGATTGCTTTAGGGTGAGCTTTGGAGTGACAACCTTGAAAGGTTGTGGTCAAGTCTCGATAACTGCGAAGTGTATCCCGCGTACCTAGTATCTTGGAGCGCTTATTCGCAGATGAGCTATTAGCTGTCTTGACAATGGTGTTATTAGTTCTAGATCACAACAAAAAAGTTCAGACTCGAGCTAGGAACCGAATATGGACTAAAATTTTTCAAAAATCTCTTTCAGGGTACAAGCTTGTAGAATACATCTATCCAAAGGTATACATGTTATTCTAACAAACTCAGACCCTTTGTTTAAACCCTCTCACACCGATCCCAGCCACGTGTCTCTTCACAACAAACTGCCTCGTAGTGAACTTAAATTCCGTCAACCGAGCAGCACTATGTGCCACGTCCCAACCACGGGGCTGCCATGCATGTCAATACTCATACTTACATACACCATTAGGTAGAAAACTCCATTTATTTGCCTATAACAAACTGTTTGCAATATTATTTTCCTCTAAAGCCAGCGTTACGTACTGCGTAAGTGTCCTTAAAGCAGCAGAGCGCCACACACAGCCTCTTTTCATTGCACTCCTGGCACATAAGTAAGATTCGCTGTGAGTAAACGAGCGAGGCCAACTAATAACCTTAAAGTCAACTAACACCCCATTTCCGCTTGTCGGCTGTCGCTGCTTTTGTTGTATTCGTTGTTGTTGCATCTGCTATACTCTACTACTTTGCATTACCTTCTCAGCGTAAAGCGCTCGACATGTAATCGATTTTTGATTGAATATTTCTCTTGCGTCCTTCCATCGCCTTATAAAGCCTCTTATAAATTTTCCGCCTTTTCAAATATCAATAACAGTAAATATTATGAACACGTACCGTAGCAGCAGCGGGTTAAAATAAAAAACTCCAAGTATGCCATGTGAGCATGCTGCCTCTCTAACGTTGGCTTACCTCACCACTCGGCAGGTGCGTACCCAGCAATTTGTTTGGAGAGGGTTTTGAACTGAACTTCCCGCATGTCAAGCCATCCATTCTCTCTATGGTAGCGAGCATGAGAATTTTGACAAGTGAGCTATCCTTCAATGATCCGTAGGAGGTTTGAATGGGTATCAATCTTTTATCGATTCATCGATCGACGCATACACTTTCTAACAGAAGCGGCGGATCGAGCATCAAGGCACTACTGCCAACGCCAAGTCGATCCCGCAAATTCCCTAATTAGGGAGCTAAGTTCGAAAATGCGGTAAAAGGTGAACCGACATGAGCGGAACAAGTGATAAGACCAATTAAGGTCCTGCAACCTCTTACTTGGCGCTATCAACGTTTGAGCCGCCATCAAAGCATTGCCAAACCGAATTGTCAATCACAGAAGTTATTCATATAGTTATCGCCAAAAACTCCAAATCCATCTGTCCCTATGGAATAAATATGCTGATACTAAAAAATTTCAGCGAAGCAGAATTCTTCAAAAAAGTCCACAATTTGTTTTAGCTACTCAAACAGTACCCGATCCGGAGTCCACGGGGAAACCTGGCAACAACAAATAATTGTTTTGTTTATCAAGCCTACTCGGGCTTCCGAAAATTGCCCTATCTCCAGTAATGCAGACACTTGCGGCCCAGAAGCACATCAGAATGGCTCTCACGAAGCACAGCGCCATATAACCACTGGCCAAAACCGACTCTATGTCTCCTTTTCCTTGGGCTCGTCATCAATTATGCTGCACCGATTTGGACACCCGAAACTAGCGAAATGCAATTAAAGAAGCTTCAAGCCAGTCATAACGCCGCCTTGAGGACCGTAAATCGAAACGCACTGCTGTCCCCTTTGCACAACTTACATAGTGAAAGATCTGTACTGGCAGTTGAAGAGCATAACCTTATACTATGTAAGCAAAATCTTATAAAACTTTACTATATGGAATAACTTAGCAGACATCTATTGGAAACTGAAGAAGTAAGTACTTGACCAAAAAGACTCCATTCAGCACTACATTACAGAGCCGCTGGACAGAACGGCATGCAGTCAGGCTTTAAACCCGAGAGATTTCGTCAATACCTTTAAAAACTCTCCTCCAATGGCGTACACTGAATCCAACTCCCACTCACAGCAGAGGAAGAGCTCGAGCTGCCTCGAGAAACCCGAGTAATAATAGCACAATTAAAGTCTGGTTACTATAGTAGACTAAATTCCATCCTGTCTAGACTTGATAACGACATACTTAACTTCATTCCGGCATGCAATGAGTCCTCACGTGACCGTAACCATCTTTTTGTATGTTCACCAAAACTCACTCATCGAACACCACTCTCTGGCCCCAGCCCGTCTTAACAGTTCATTTCCTGGACTCCTCGTTAGATGACCTCGACGACATAAATTTACTTTGCCTGCTTCCACAACAACAGCAAAGCTGAAGTAATCTGATCCGATCCTCTAGTAGGGTGGAATCGACGACCAATTAAAGAGATTTCAACCAGCTGGGTTTGCTGGCACAGTTCTATATATTCTCTTCTCTTAATGATCAGCCCTCTCCACCTACTGAGTCTACTTTGCGATACACAGCTCATGTGAGCTCGTGGCTCCTCTAAACAGTCCGGTTTCTAGAAACGGATATCGAATAAAAAATGTTAGAGGCTTTCAGACCTCAAAATCCCCCTCAGATGCGCACATGACATCCATGCATTCCTATGGCACTCTAATGTTGAACATATGTAGTGAAGATTGTGCGCTTGCATTACTTCATCCATCCCTTCTCACATACTCTCTCTGCCCGTTCAAACATATGTGCCCCAGTGGCAGTGCCATTTTGCTGCCACTTCAAATGACTACTTTTTTCTCGATTTGCTTTAATCGATTATTTTTCTTTTATTCCACCTTCGGTATGGAACGCAAATAAAAATAAAGAAAATATGAAAACTGTGGTAACTGTTGGTTAACGTTTAACCCTTTGGCATACATCCATACACATAGAAGCATACAAACGCACATATCATAACTACACTCAACCCTATTTCCGGTTGAGCAATAAAATCGCTAGATTTAATGCTACATGCTATGTTGGAATATTTTTTTCCCCTCATATGTGTTTGTTTGAGTGTGTCCTTGTAGTTTGTATGTCGTCCTTTGGGTTCGGTAATGCTCGTTTACGACTTGTAGTAAGCGGTTATTCTGGCGGCATAAATCCAAATATGATCACTTCATAATTTGACATTGATTGATGATGTGATGGATGGCTGGTCGCTTGCTTTTCGCTCCTTCTCCTTACTTTTCCTTGAGCCACTTCACTGTTTGTTGTAGGATTTTGGTTGTATCCTTTCGCTTGACGTTATATGTATTGCCACATATTTGTTGTTATTCTTTATTGATTATTGTTTTAGTTAATGTTATGATTGGTTGATATTGTGGTTTTTCAAAACAAAAATTGTTTTTTTTTCTTGCTTTGCCTTTGTGTCATTCATCCGCATAACGGCACTTTGATGGTTTGATTTGATTCCTCACACGTTGATCGTTTTTTCGATACACTCCTTCGTCGGTAGCATTTTTTCCTTACATATGCGATAATCAATTTCAATTGATTGCGGACTTACCCTACAGCCTGCATAAGGACTTTTAGAGATAAAGAATAAAATTTCAAAAGTAAAAGTACTAACTGTGAATATATTTTTTTATTTCTATGTCCTTAGCGAACTGTTCTGAAATTTTTTACTGAATGAAATAATTTGACCTTAAAAATTTGAGATTTCTTCTCCCAAGTGGCGTACCTTCACCAGAAAAACGAGTTTCATAAATTTCACCGGGAACGGTTGGAATTGCAATGCTTAGGAGATTATTTCGTTACACCCAGCGTGGATACATTCTCTCCAATTGGTCTCTTCATCTCAGTTGTTCTTGTCGCCTTCGTAATCCTCCATCGGCTTTCGCGTCGAAAATTTTCTTTCCTGGAGATTCTTCATCCACACCAGCACTACTTCTGAAACAGCCCATGCTTCTGCCCCATTTAAGAGTACCGGCAATATCCAATAATATCAATATCATCGGTAACTGCGAGAAGCTGGACATTTTTGTAGAAAATAGTACCAATACGTTATACACCGGCATTCCGCAGTAACCTTTCCATCACGAAATTGCACACATCGCACGATATGTAGTGGGTCGCCTTGAGTGAAACCTCAAACGGTATTGAAAAATGTTCGTAAAAATCCATTCCTTCCTTAACAGAAGTGGTGGTGGCTGTTCAATGTTATTCGGCAAGCCGAAACAGATTCGGACGAATACTGAACTCCGACGTGGTGGTGTACTTGCGATCCGTTGGGAGTATGGGAGCCGATCAGGTTTTCGTGGGCATTTGACATGATGTGCCATAATGTAAATGTCTAGTCGATGGTGGACTTACCAGATAAGATCTAATCAGTGTGTTCGAAAACGGCTTTATTCTTTCACATAGTATGCTCTACAGCACTTTATATACCACTGATTCCCCAGTAGTCGACGCATTTCGTCGGGTCACTCTTCTTCAGTACAGGACCAATGACACTGAGATTCCAGTCATAGTATACACTATCAGCTCGTCTCCCCCAGCCTTGAAAAACTCCGCAGATAGCCCGTCAGCACCGACTGCTTTATTGGATATCACCGTTCCCTTGTTGCCGGTTCGCTTCTATATGTTTAGGCCTTGAACCAACTCAACAGCGTTGAGCTAGCACTTCCATGAGCTTAGTTTAGAGATTCTTCTAACTCTAGATAGTTCGAGAAAAATTTGGGGAGATCCTTCCCTTCTTACATAAGCCACCTGTAAGTAGATCTTATTTAACCCTGTGGTCCAAGTCCATCTCTGTAGTCCAGGCTCGACCGTTTGCTAATCAGATTCAGAGCTTATAGATGCTTGGTTGGTTAGATCGAGAGGTTGGCAAAACTTGGCAAGTAGTTGCATTAAAAGAGCATTATAGTTCTCCTAAATTGCATCTTCAGAACTCCTACTTTATTGCTTGCTAACCGTCATCAATACTGGCCCAAAATAATTGTGTTGGTGGCGATCAGCTCCTGGTTCAGGCATACAGGATCAGGATGTTTTATATCACAGGTCAGGTGAAAATGGGTGAAAATGGGAATTTACCTGCGGTCTTCTCCTCCATAGATGATTCTCACAACAAATTGGCATGTACTAGATGAATATTCTTCCAAATTTTCCTGGTCTGCAATGATATATGGTAGAACAGGAAATCTTCTTGAACTCACTAAGTCAGATCTCTTACTTTTGGGTCTCATCACGTTCTACGAGATTGATCTGATTTTGCACAAAGAGTATGTTGGTTCTCATATGGTTATATGGGCTTAAGATTGTATCTAAGTATTTGGTCATGTTGTTGAGTTGGGCTTTTCGGAAAATGAAAAAGGTGGCATCCACACTATCATAAAACTATTCGTTTTTTTCTAGAAGTAGATCAATTACCGGTAACCAAAACCAACCAAACCTACGCTGATTTGAGTTGGATTTCCAATATTAATTTCTGTTCTGTTCATTGATTATCCAGCTTTTGAGGTCCAACTATCCATTTTAATCCAACTATGTGGAAGTAAATGAAATGCTGATAGGAATTTTCCCATAGAGAGGGTGCTCCTCACCAAAAAAAATTTTATTGTTCGAGCTCCGAAGATTCATCAGAAAGTAGAGTACCAAACGTTCGCCAATACCAATGAAATAGTAAACTGCGTTGCCTACCAAATGGTCATACGTGATAGAGTGTTATTATACATATTTGTGTAAGCTCTTGATTATTATGTTGCTGACGCTGATGATGTTCATAAAATGACAAAAAGTGTCACAAAAAAAAAAATCGCAAAACAATAACATGGATATTGATATCGTTATTGTGATGCTGATGGTGATGGCGATGGTGATGGTGATGATGGCGACAACCATGTTGTGGGTACTATAACGGTTAATAGATTTTTTTTACGACATTGACAATTTTCGCAGGGCAAAAGCGAAATGGAAGGGTTGCGAGTATTTCGCTGGGTAATCAATGAAGTTAGCCTTTTGCTTCATGCTTTTTACGGCGAGTGAGTGAAGTAGTTACTTAAGTGTGTATGTTTGTATATATGTATGTATGTACTATATGTGTGTCGTTATAGAAGAAGTCTCGATTGCAAGTGCTGGGTGTTCGGGTTCATTGCGGTTTGGTTTTATGGCATGTCAACATGTAAAAACACAAATTTTTTTATTCATCGGCAGATATGTTGTTATTGTTGTGGTTTTTAATATTCATATTTGGGGTTTATAGCAAGTGGTTTTTTCTAACTTTTCGAAAGATAGTATCGTTCATAGGCCTCATATGGAATTGGTCGCCAGAGTAAACTCACTTACTATCCCTGCCTAAGCGTCGCACACTCTGGAAAGGTGAGTGAGCAACCTTTGCTAGAGATGGGGTTACCAACCTGTGCGCAGCGTTGAATGACGGTTACAAGAAAGAAGCTTAAGTGGAGTCACTCCGAAATATTCGGTTTAAAAGTTTCCTGAAGTCTTTTTGCAGCATCTATTCAAGAGAAATCCGGCTGCGACAGGAAGATAAGCGGCTCGCCATTTAAATATTTTTAAAATTATATCCAGTATGCTGGATTTGAGAACCGCCACAATGAAAAGTATAACAAAGCCTCGGATAAGAGCTTTCAATTTTGATGATGATCACGTAAAACGCATGGTAAACGCGTTTAGGAAGGTTGTTGGCTAAAATTAATGTTGAGATAAAGACTGAAAAGAGTACTTTCGTGTGATATCCGGCATATGTAGAAATTAAGATTATTGAATTTTTGTATATTACGTGAGACTTTAGTACATAATAAGCTGTAATAATAGTTTCCCGCCACCACCATCTCGTGGACAGTTCGCTATAACCAAGAGTTTCTGTGATGATTTTAAGTAGTACAGATCCGGAAATTTTGCGAAAACACAACAGAAAGTTCATCCACAGTCAATCTGCGATCGTCACGGAGCGCATTTTCTATTTTTTCAGAATTTCGTCAGTAACAATTGAAGTCCGTCCGCTCCTCTATTCATTATGCACTGACTTAAGACCATTTTTAAACTGGCAACATCACTTGCACATACTCGTACAATTCATATCTTTAAAACCAAAGGTAGTTTTCACCTCATTATAAATCTCAGACGGAGGTTTTCTTTTGCAAACGAGATAACGGATGACGCCGCGTGTTTTGCAAGTGACGGAAGGCTGGATTATTCACGAAGCATGTTGTCGCATCGACAGTTCTCAACGGACTGACCTTGAGCGGACCTCGTTGCCAACATGACGAAAGTATAGTTCCTTCGGACAATATACCCAAAGGTGTTTTCTGTCGGCGTTTTAAGGTCCCTATAAGCGATTGTAACGCAAGGGTCAACCTCCATACCGAAACATCCTCAAATGGTCTGCGGCTGATCGACTTCGCCGTTGTCCGGAATAGGTTTGTCGAATTGGTACGTGGTCCACTCGGATTAAATGATATTCTGATCAATGTGCGCTCCTGCACTCATCATCCACTCGGTATAAGAGATCTATTATTTATTTATTTATTTATTTATTTATTCTTTAGATCTATTGGACAATCTCATTTTTCTTTATGTCAATTTATTTTCTTAAATTTCACCAAGTTCAGATTTTTTACCAAATTTTTTCTCTTTCCTCTAATTCAGCTTGTTCAGTATGATAATTCTCAAAGCTGTAGTATTTCTATCCAACTCGACCAAATAACCTAGCCAGCGCAGATTTTTTGAACTATGTTAATATCGCGAAGTATGTCATACAGTTAATCGTTCCATCGTCTATAGTATGCGCCACCGCGATTATGCGAATGCCAATGAAACGTGAAATCTTGTAGGATGTGTCCTTCCTCCACGCTTCTGCGTCTTAAAGTAGAACGGAAATGCAGAGCAACTTATAGAGTTTGATCTTTTAATGTCCAGGGCTAACTTTATATATCACTTGCCTTACGCCGACTCAAGTAGCGCGTGTTAACAAGCGTGATTTTGCCTTGGATTTCAAGGCCGTTATTGTCGCTGGTGTTGATGCTGGCTCCCAGATAGACGAAATTATCTACGATTTCAAAGCTATTACTATCAAGAGTGGTGACTTAGGAGCCTATACTTAAGCCCCAATCAGTCAGTGTTTGACAACATAGATATTTCACATAAATTGTATCAGACCAAATATTATCATGCCTGAGCAAGCCATTCAGGAATGAAGAAGGAAGGCTTCTGTTAGCCTATAAAAATCAGCGTAATCCTAATTTAGATTCACAGTGATTTTAATAGTATGAATTGGAGTTAAAACTGTTGAGTATCTCAGACTTTTCAAGTTCTGATCTTATGCAGTACCCGACGGCTTTCCCGAACCGTTTTCTAGGATCCTTTCCATTATTGAGTGATTCCGATTCCACGGTCTGCGCCAATTATAGCGAGAAAATTCTCAGCGTCAACCAAATGATTGGGCCTTATTGTTGTCTGTCTGATATTCCTGCAAGCCTCATACGACTACGTAAGCAAACCCTTGATAAAACCAGAGACACAATCTAATTAGGAAGAACCTTTTTGAGCCGCTCGAAACCAGATTTCTTTCAGACAGGATGACTCTTTATCGTGTGATTTCTTCAATTTGATGCTGGAGGAAATAAGACGAGCTGTAGAGCTAAATAGACCAGGTAAAATCTTCTACAAAAGTGTACAATAGCTGGCGTATGCCGATAATATTGATATCAAAGGCCAACTGCACCGTAAGTTCTGCTTTCTCCAGGTTGAAAAATGAACCGCAATGGATGGGTACGGTATTGAATGAGGGCAAGACGTCGCATTCGTGACTCGACTCTCACGTCACTGTTGGCCGACATTACTTCGAAGCAGTAAATAATTTCGTCTATCTAGGAATCAGCATTAAGAACACCAACAAAGTCAGCCTTAAAATTTAACGCAGAATCACTCCTGCCAACAGGTGCTCCTTTGGAATGTGTAGGTATTTAGGAAAAATAAAGTCCTCTCTCGACGAACCGAAACCAAATTCTACTAGTCGTTCATCACTCCCGTCCTGACACAAGATGCAGATGCCTGGACGATGTCGACATCCGATGAGTCCACTCGGAAGGTTTATGATTCTTTGCGTTGTAGGTGGATTGATAATCCGTGCGACATTGACATAGTTCAGCGAATCGACGATTGGATGAAATCCCTCCAGCCTTGAAAATACTCGATAGAGCACCCGCTACTGAAAGCAGAGTAGACCTCCACTCCGTTGGATGGATGAGGTGGAGAGCGATCTGGCTTAACTTGGTATTTCCAATTGGCGACAACCAGTGTAGGAAAGGACGAGTGACTTGGCTATAAGCGGTGCATATACCAGAGAAGAAGAATTTTCATTGGTTGACAACTTTTGAGAGAGACCGATCTCTAAATGAACTGCTTTTTTCAGTCGGAGTAAAATTAGAATAATTTTTTCATGTGCCCGGATTAATCACATTGTAGCCGAAGTGTTTTCTGTAGTTTCCAATCAAAAATTACGGTATTAGGGGAATGGAGGTGAACATCGTTTCTCTTCTCTTCTCTTCTTCTGCAAGCATAGAGCTTACTATCCATATGTAAATTCGATGAGAATTTTCTTCTCTTCCCGCCAATTATGCAAATAAAATAAATCTAAAAGCTAATAAATCGACAAAAAGAGAAGGAAAAAAACATCCATTTTTTATGTGCCACAAATCTGTGTTTGCCACTTTAAAAAATCATGCGTAAAATATATGCCACATTAGTCAACTCCTAACACACACACACACACACATACACACATATGAGTATTTAACAACCTTACATGCACATATGCAAATATTTATGTAAAGCAGCCTCCCCTCAAATTTATGACTCCAGAATGATTGCACGCGCTCGACATGTGTGGCAGATAAGACAACAAAACGCTTTTTTGACTGGCATGCGAAATGCACATGAACGCAGGTGGGTAGGGGCGGACGCACACAACACACAGAGGTTGGGCGAAGCTGATAAAATGTCGTTTACAAAAGTTTTTTATGTCAAAAAGAAAGTCATTCTTATGAGCGCTCATTCTTGATGCCTCTTCAACTCTGCGATATTTTCCCATAGATGTGTGGCATGCCACATGCTGTCGCTAAAAGATTTATTGCATACAACAACAGTTAGCAAACAACACTTTTACTGTAATGCTATAAAGCAAATGGCAAGTGTGGCATGTGGCATGCGTGCTTACATGCAACAATAAATGTCGACACATGTAGAACACAATTCAAATGCAACCGAGAAAAATCTCTGCGCATCACATACATACACACACACATACACATTTATACAAAAGTAAATTTTTTGTATTCGCCACACTCAGTTGTCAATAAGTGGCAAGCAGTAAAAGTGCAACACGTCAAGCGAATGCAACGCCTGACTTTTTAGTGGGTTTAGTTGCAAAGCTGCATGCAACAACCGCAATAAAAACACCAACAAACACCTAAAAGTATGCTACAACTCTTACTTCTGTGCCAACCTTCGGTAGCAATGCAAGTTGCTGACCATTAAACGCAGAGAGGCACACAGTCAGACGGACGGACCGATGGACAGATGGAGAGGCCTGTTGAAATGCATTGTTCGCACATACCACACGCCCTCCTCACCGCACTCCAATCCAACCCATGCAGTCACGGCTATGCTCCATTCAGTTTTGTGCAGAGGCAGTCCATCCGGTCACCTGCTGCTGCAAGCATGCACATCCATCCACACCTACACTCACAATGCCACAAAGCCTTCGATATCACTTACATGTCGAAAGGTGAAAGTTGAATGGGCGCAATGTGCTGCACTGGACGGGTGTGGATGGAGAGCAGAAAGCGCAGAGGGCGTGCATGGCATGTGCTGACCTGAGGCTAATTCCAAACGAACAACAAGAGTGCAGCAGTGGGTGGGTGGGTAGTTTAGACCAACAAGTGTGCTGACGGCCAACGGTTAACAAGCCTGTATATGTCCAATGTTCAATGTACAATGTCTGAGGGCTCATTGTTTCTGGTCAAGCTATTGTTCTAATACTTGTTGTTTTTGTCATTCGCTATGCTACGTTTCCTGGTACTCGCCTTGGCTCGTATGTGCGTTTGTCTGTCTGTCTCTAACGCCCTTGTACGGACTATAAATTAACCCTTTTCTGTTAATTGATACAAATGAAAATTGCGGACTACTTAAATGTTAAGCGTATGTGGCAGAGAGCAAACGATGCTAGAGGTTGTGGGAGGGTGTATGAGGTGCAGAGGGGTTTCACATATTCCACAGGCTTCTGTAATTATATGTATCCCTGCGTGTGGTGCATATCATATCAAACTGCGGCTTTAGCCTTAGCATTTGTTAATACATACTGGGTTGGGGTTCTTAGTATTTGTCTTGTTGCTCCACGCTGTTCGCCCTTCGGCTCTGTGTGTAACTAAATACAACAATTAAATCAGCCCCTCAACGCCTACAAATTCACTTTAACTGTCGACTATATCGATGGCTTTAAGAGTGTGTCCATTTTCTATGCATTAAAAAGGTTCGGGGCTTTCAAGAACTTTGGTCTACGTGTTGTTGTGTAGGTAGAAGATCGATTGAATTGTTTTTCAAAATTAATGAGCTGACAGTAAGCCAAAGTGTATATCGTGCATATGGAAGCATCGGCGGCTAAAGAGCTGCTAACATGCATTGAGAGTGAAATATAACATTTTTAATTCTTAATCCTGTTGGATAAATGGTCTCCGAATCAAGGCCTCAATAGCTTATCCCGGCATCCACTCTCATTTTTGGGTCGACCGCCAAGCTTTCCGAAAGCCGCTTGTAAAACACTCGCTGTAGTCACTAGCGAACCGTTTCGATCGTCACCAGGTCAGTTTAACACCAGCCACCAATTATTCATCCATTTTTTGAGAGTCTCTCTCACGATCTACGAGCACACTCGCGGCTCCGCACCTGTGACTCAGTTGTTATTGTTTACCGTGCTTTTCCGACTACTCAATTGACAACTACGAGCGAAAACGGGTTTTTCTGAAATGACCGTAGCCTTTTTAGACGCCAAAAGCTCGTATCTACCAGCAAAAATGTATGTGTGCCCATTTTTAAATAAAAAAAGCTCAATAGGACATTGATGCAGAAAAATTTTTTAAATTCTCCCCGACTCTCTTCCTATTGAATGAGTGATGGTTGGCACATCTGGCACTGTAGGATTGCACATTTTTGAGAGGATATTATATAAAGATTAGATTGTGCTCCTCCCTTTTGTCGCTCGACCTTTAGGCCTAGTCGAAACCCAATTATGGAAATCCTCGAAGTTCCCACTGAGATCGAAGAGAAAACTTTTGTCGGTGATAATAATTTACCTTTTCATCAAATTCCAACATTCTTGATAACAATACTTTCGAAAATCCTCAGGTAATAAAGGCGCACCTCTCCTGTCCTAAAATGTCTTTTTTTTTTGTAGTTTCCACTTTTAACTTTGTTGTCGAGGCTTCATCAATCCATGAAAAAAAGGTAGTGAGTACCAACTCCGATCAACATTCAATCATTTCTTACAAATGCGGCCCCCTTTCGTAGAAAATATCAATCGCTACGAGTAGTTTTCTGAGATGAAAGAGAAGTTCGTCATTCACTCGTCTTGCGACGGCTTCATTTGTCCATGCACCCTAAAAGTTGTAAATATATCTCAGCCAGAAAAGAAAAAAAAGAAAAGGCTTACCCCGTTAAGGAGATATTTTTTAATTTCAATTTTAATTTTGAAACGTTCCTTTAAAAAGAATAATTGGAAGTTCTTATCCGAGCCGTTTGTCTCTATTTCAGTGGGGGATCCATTTCGAGGTTACCTAACTTTTTAAAGAAAAAACACAGAAAATTTAAATTTAATGGGGAAAGTTTATTATCATTCGAAAAAACATTCTTTGGCAATTAGTTCTTTAATTAATTAATTAATTTTTTTCAAATGTTGGTCGCGACAACGTCTCAGATGGTCCATTCGTTGAGTCCAATTTTCGATGACTCGTTCGAGCATTTCGACTGGTAACTGGCGAAAGAAACGCGTGATGTTTTGCTCCAAGGCCAGATTCGAAGAAGGATTGTCCGCATAAACTTCAGGCTTTACACATCCCCACAAGAAAAAGTCTAATGGTATGAAATCACACAATCTTGGAGGCCAATCGACCGAACCAAAACGGGAAATTATCTGTTCACCGAAGTGTGCTCTCAATAAATCCATTGTTTGATGTGATGTGTAGGAAGTGGCGGCGTCTTGTTGAAACAAAATGCCACGGAGATCACGAGCTTCATTTTCATGCATCAAATAGTCGGTTATCATTGCCGGATAACGGTCGCCATTGACGGTTACGTTCTCACCAGCACCATTTTTGAAGAAATATGGACCGATGATTCCACCTGCCCAGAA
Source organism: Neoceratitis asiatica (assembly GCA_030068015.2). NCBI lineage: Eukaryota > Metazoa > Arthropoda > Insecta > Diptera > Tephritidae > Neoceratitis > Neoceratitis asiatica. Next base: position 43,618,160 of record CM061525.1, on the reverse strand, counting down.
ACCACACCGAACCGTTGTTTTTTCTGGATAAAATGGCAGCTCTTAAATCTCTTCAGGTTGATCTTCGTCCCAAATGTGGCAACTTTTCTTGTATACATACCCATTGAGCCAGAAATGAGCCTCATCGCTGAACAAAATTTGGCTCGAAAACGTCGGATCTTCTTGGAACTATTTAAGTGCCCATAGAGCGAAGAGATGTCGCTTGGGAAGGTCGAGCGGTTTCAATTCTTGCACAAGCTGTATTTTGTACGCTTTCAATTTAAGATCACGAGTCCGAGTTTCTGCGAACAGCGCCGAATCGACCTTCCACGGTTTTCGTGTACACTCTTAGCTACGGCCGCTATATTTTCTTCACTGCGTGCTGGACGTGGTCTATTCGGTCGAATATTAAATGACAGCTTGAGACGACTCACGCGTAATCTGTCAAAAAGAGGCTATTGAAAAAAGGACCTCTACTTGAATCACCCTCTACAACTTCGCTGTGCGATGAGGTACTGATAGGACACTTTTTTGGAGCGAGCCATTTGCTCACGCAGTATCGTTTCCGGTGACCAGGCACTGCAATTATACTTCTATGAACCCTAAAACTGGAAATATCAGTAGAGCTCGACTCGAGTTATATCTCTATTATTAGCCGTAACCAAAGACAGCGCACAGGTGATTACCGCATATTGCACAAGGGGTGCTCACGTTTCTAGTGTGCGGAGGGTAGATTATATATAGAAATTAACTTCCGAATGTAACTTTATTCCCAAAAGCAAGACCATTTTACCCATCTCACTTACAATATTAACGTCAGTTTCACAATTCAATCCATAATCACACGCTACTTTGGGCTGAATTGAAAGAAAGGACTTTCACTCGACTTATAGAAACTAAACTCGATATCATTACTCTATATTGCTATATGTTGCGGAGCACCAGATAAGTTAAATTTGGAAGCTTTCGAGAGAAAGGTTCTGCGTCTGGACATATGCGTATACACCATCATGGAGATAGTTTAATGAGGCAAGAATCACCAACTTACGTGGCTACTTCATGATTGGTCGGATGGATGAAAATGCAGCAGCTCTGACGGTGTTTGACAGTGTGTACCCACTGATGGAAGCCGAGAAAGTGGGAGACCTCTACTTGGACTTGCAGAGTTCAGGTGGAGAAGAACCGGGCAGAGCTTGGTGGCTGCATTTAACGACAAAGACCCGAGAAAACGACTGAATAGAATTAATTTATTTAATATTTTGTTGAATTTTTCAAAGTTTTGTTTCATTTTTTTTTTAATTTTAAACATAGCGTAATTAGTCAGAGTGTGATTGATAAAATTAATCGATTGATTTAGTTATAATTATAAATTAATTAATCACGCATTCCTACTATACATGCGAGTCATCTGTTTATATATGAATTTTTAAGAGCCTCGGACGCCCTTGTGCGCCCTTGTTAATAGACATCGAGTATATGCGCCAAAGTAAGTTGTATTGTTAAGTTAATTAACCCTTTTATGATTAACAATTCATGCTGAAACTGCACTTAAATGCAGGCAAGCACACACACACTCACTCACACTCACAACACATACATAATTACCACTCACTTGCGCTCAACCCATTTCCACATTATATATAGTCCAACTCCGCTTATTATTAGCCATGAAAAGGACAAAGTGGTAGACAGCGAGTGAGATTGAGAGTGAAATTGGGAGTGAGTGAGAAGCTTGAAGCAAGTGCAAATGCAAACAAGGACGCGCGCTCGAATAACACGCCTTCCTGTGTGCTTAACACGACACACACACACACATTTATTTACATGTACTCGTATGCACATGCCATTGTTAGGCATATTTTAACCAAAGTGCCAGGATCAACTAGTCCAGCTGAAGTTGAGTGAGAGTGTTCGGTCAGTCGACTGGTTGGACTTGCAGCGAAAATGATAGTGGTTGGGTGCCATGACAGGTGCGGGCTTTGCATTTTAATAGAATTAGCGACACGCCTATGCACATATACTTACATATATGCATATACATATATATATGTACATCTATATGTGCGTGTGTGCTAAGTGCAACAAATTGACCTGCTTTAGAGGAAGTCCAGCAAACGGAAGTGCGCACAGTTAGAATGTTGGGCTTTTGTATGCATAACGGTAGTATTAATATATACAAATGCACACACATATGTATGTGCATCTATATGTATATGCATGCAGGCATATATTCCACGCTATTATAATACCGTTAGTAGTCGCCCTTGGTTAATAGACTGCTGCGGACAACGGAAGTTGTAATTACAATGCCAGCAAGCAAGTTTGCAGCGCGTAATGTGGCATGCAACATGTCGATTCACTTGTGCATACGCATATATGTATGTATATATATTGCTATTGTTAATGTATTTCTATACTAGCGCATATTTGCATAATTTTATGCCAGCAGCAACAACAACAACAACAACAAAAACATCTAACTAATTTAATCTCGCTCCCCTCTCACGCTCTCTCTCTCTCTCTCTTCCTCTGACATAATTATTATATTTTATGCCTAATTGCATGGAAAGAAGCAGATATTGCACTAACAACAATAACAACTGGAACATTAAATATGCATATACATATAAGTAGTTATATGAGCAAATTAATAGCACAAAAACAACAGCAACAATAGCGCAATGTAATCGAAACAATAGTCGTTTGTTAAACACTTTTGTGGCATGTAAAGGCAAACATGTTGTTGATTGCTGTTGTTGTTTGTTTGTAAATTAAGCAAGAAGACTTCATGCATTGCAACCATATGCATGTGTGTGTGTGTGTGTGTATGTATGCATATGTATGCGTGTTTCCTTAACTTATCTATTACATTGTAAATTGAGTCATAATTTAATGTTGCCACAAAATTTAAATAATTTTAAATTTGCCTGATTTATGATTTACTCGTATCTGCATGAGTTACGTCAATTAACCGCAAATTGCACTCATGTGGTTGTGGGGCGCGTGGAGTTAGTTGTAAATTGATTACACTTGCTCTGGGAATTCCAGCATACGAGTATACTATTAACTTTTCAATCACAAACTCATTGGAATATCAAGGAAGCACCTGGCATATTGGTATCGATTTCAAGGATAATGCAGGTGATGCTTTCATGTAACAGATGTATCGCAGCTAGAATGCTCTTTAATAAAGGACTACTTGAAGTAAAAGCTTAATTTGCGCAACAATTGTTTCGAAAATTTAATTCCTTTAATGCAGGTTTACAGAAGCCATTAATGAAGAGTCTGTAAGATAATTCTTATAATTGCGATCACCCTTCGTCTGGGAACGTGAAGCCACTAGTAAATTTCTAACATGAAATAAAAGCTCCTCCTACAAATCCATCCAATCGGAGGCGGCTTAGTATAAACTGTAGATCCTTCCATTTGTTGGAAAAATATTAAGACACAAAACCACAAATTTGAGGAGGAGCTCGACCGAAAATCGTTTCAGCATCTACAAAGCGCTAATTATATATAAAAGGTTTTCCAATAGACATGATATGATTTCTAAGAGTCATTTTGGACATTTTTAATATGTCATGATCTGTTATTTTTTTTTTTTCACTGTATTCAGTAATGGTTACATCTTCATTAATTATTCAATATTATTATCAAAATAAACGTTCTGCATTTCAGTTTTTTTAAGAAAATCATCTTCTCCAATGAGGCTCACTTTCATCTGAGCGGTGCGGTAAATAAACAACGAAGAAAATCCACAAATTATTCATGAACAACCATTACATTATCCTAAATTGACAGTTTGGTGTGGTTTTGGTCTGGTGGAATCATCGGTTCGTACTTCTTTCGAAATGAAGCTGGTATAGATCGATGATAACCAACTTTTTATGGCCACAATTCGAAGAAGCTGATCTTAAGAACATCTGGTTCCCACAAGACTACGCGTCACACAGCATGTGCGGTCAACCGAATGATTGCGAGAAAGGTTTGGAGATTCGATTATTTCAAGGAATTGTGAAATTAAGTTGTGATTTAACACCATTAGACTACTTCTTGTGGGGTTAATTGAAGTCATTGGTCTTTAGCAATAAACCAGACTCTCCTCAAGCTTTAAAAGTCAATATTGATAGTGCTATTCATGACATACGACTTGATTTAGTGGAAAAAGTGCTCAAAAATTGGGTTTATCGAATTCGTTCCTGCAAAAGAAGTTGTGGTGGTCATTTGAATGATGTTATATTCAGAACTTAATTGTATCGATTGTACTTCACATTACATTAAAAATATTTGAATTTCCCTAACAATTAGAGTGTTTTTTTTTTAATCAAAATGGGCGCCTATTTCTGAAATGACTTCTTCATTCATCCCAAATCTTACCGCCCATAAATTTCTTTAGGTTTGGAAACAAGAAACAGTGGCGTTTGGGGCTAAATCTGGAGAATATGCTGGATGGGATAGCAGTTCGCGGTCCAATTGATGAAGTTTTGCTATGGTGACTACGACAACCGCACCCGTGCATTGTTCTGATGGAACGGAAAAGGTGCTGTTTCGCCAAATGTGGTCGTTTCTGTTTCAAATCAACACCAAATATATCCAAAAGCTCTGAAAACTATTCGCTGGTGATCGGTTCATCCTTTTTCAAGATAATCGATGTGAAGGACTCGTACAGCCCAAAAAAAAAAAAAAACTGTGGCCATGACCTTGTTAGCCAACAGATCTACCTTTTTTTCGACGAACGTTGCCTAGCCCCTCGCCCAAGCGGCCAAGGAGCGCATCTGATGGCTAACCGTAAAATCCAACATCCCGGTGACCGAAAACCAGGTACAGCTAGGACTGTCCTGAATCCGAGTCCTATCGCGGAAGGTCGCGACCATACTTGCCTCTTACACTGAGCAGCTAGAGATGTGCTCATCAGCTGGTATAAAGTAATTTGCGATTAAAAAACGTTGGAAATAAGGAGATTATTTATGAGTTTAAAACTCTCAGTAAATATTTCTTTATTCAAAAAAGTGAGTCAGAATAATCAAAGCTGACGGAATTAAAATTAAAATCCTTACATAAACATCTAAACCGGTCGTGCATTTCAAAGCAAAGGAACTGCTTTGGTGAACGCTCACTCGTAGAAACACATTGCCTTAATTGTTCGTTTGCTTTCAATGATTGTCAAACGCTAGCTAATTGGCTCTGCTTTCTCAATATTTTACAGTAGTCGATAACAATTGAGGGGAGAAGTGGTATTTACAGTAATTGCGCGCCCAATTTAAAAAGTCACTGACTTATCAAACTGCCCTCTTACATATATCGAATTGGATTTGAATCGTCCAACCACTTCGATGAATACATACAGAATAAAAAACATCCTCCTTTGACGGCACACTTACTTTCAAGGTTTTTAAGTGCCAGTTCGAAAAGACTGCTAAACTAGAGCATAAAGGAAAAATTCATTCCTGTAAACGTTGAGTTGAAAGTCCTCGAAGCATACATTTTGAAGACTATTTTCCTATTATGACAGAATGCGAGCAATGGAGAGACGCTATGGTAGCGACCAAAAAGCTGACGAATCTCTGCAGGAATATGTTTCCGAAATGAAGAGATTGGCTCATTCATCATCACAAATTATTCAGCGGAATAAAGGAAATCTTCACAAATCGAGAGACGTATGCGAATCCAATCCAATCCAATCAGTATTCTTTAAAACTGTGGCGTATGCCCAAATACCTGAAACGCCGACACTCATAAGCAAACCAGAATACAAACCAATACAGTGGAAGTAAAAACAACAGATGTGATGAAGAGTATGCTGAAAACCTATCCGACGTCTTGCGAGATTAACTGGGTATTAGTTCTTCAACATTTTCTCTAATAGGGTTTCTTTGATTTTTTATTTTTTTTCATGTATCATATATCCTCGCTACATCGAAACATAATAGGCATACAATTTCCATCCTAGCTCCCAACACCATTGAACGTGATTTTATATGCTTCTCAACCATAGAATTTCGATTCAGCTTCAAAGAGTTGGGCTCTAATGAAAACCAGCAATTCGCAATCCACAATATCTGCAAGTTTATTTCCACACAACGCTGATTGCCAAGCACTGGTTTTTCTGTGGCGTTTCAAAAATATTGGATATCTATTCTGGACTGATTACTTCCAGACTTCAATCAACATACTGAATATGAAAAATGGTGGTGACGTGCACTCCAATTACTATAGCTAACTCGTTCTCCCTCCCATACAAATTGTCAACTTTTCCATAGTGCTTGATGCGGTTGTCTCGTCGAGCCGGTCTCGCCCTGATGGTCTTCAATGTAGTTCGTCTCATTCAAGTTGTTTGCAAGAGTTTTTCTTGTTTAATAAGGAATTTATCAAAGCACTACGAATCCGTTTAATGCAACCATAGGACGGTGTTCGCACTTTTTAATAAAACTTTACTTAACAATTTCTGGTATAAGCAGATGGAGAGGATAATCTCCACTCCGTTGGAAAGCTCATGTGCAGAAGGATCAGGCGTCCCTATATGACTCCAATGGGTGCCGAAATGCGAGGAGAATAAAGGACTAGCATTCTATTGTTAATTCGGCTATAATCGCGTCAGCTCTACCTACGCCAATTACGAAGAAGAAGGAGAATCACTCCACAAAATATTAAACTGTTGGAAACGAAAGCGCAACATATAGGGTTTTCCAATAAGATTTTTATGATATCTTTAAAAAAAAAACACCAGGAGGCCATACTCTACGACTTCTTTTACAGGAACGAATTCGATGAAACCAATTTTTAGTACTTTTTCCACTAAATCAAGTCCTATGTCATCAATAGCATGTTCAATATTGAGTTTTAAAGCTTGAAGAGAGTCTGGTTTAATGCTAAAGACCAATGTCTTCAAATAACCCCACAAGAAGTAATCTAATGGTGTTAAATCACAACTTCTTGGAGGCCATTCAGTGTCACAATTTCTTGAAATAATCGAATCTCCAAACCTTTCTCACAATAATTCGATTGACCGCACATGCTGTGTTACATGTAGCCCCGTCTTGTTGGAACCCGATGTTGTTAAGATCAACTTCTTCCAATTGTGGCCATAAAAAGTTGGTTATCATCGGTCTATACCGCTCTCGATTGACAGTAACGGTGCTACCAGCTTCATTTCGAAAGAAGTACGGACCGATGATTTCACCAGACCAAAAACCACACCAAACTGTCAATTTAGGTGAATGTAATGGTTGTTCATGAATAATTTGTGGATTTTCTTCGCACCAGAATCGACAGTTTTGTTTATTTACCGCACCGCTCAGATGAAGGTGAGCCTCATCCGAGAAGATGTTTTTCTTTAAAAAAAAATGGTTGTCATTTTCAAGTTGCTCCAATAATAATTTGTAAACGTTATTCTTGTGTATATCTTGTCATTATGAAATTGTAGACATTACTGAATACAATGAAAAAAATTTCAGATCAAGACATATTAAAAATGGCCAAAACGACATTTAGAAATCATATCATCCCTATTGGAAAACCCTTTATTTAGCTACACCACAGTCGCAAGCCTCACAACAATGTTGCTTTGGTCTCCCAATATTGCCTACAGCTCAGAATCTTACATCTACTACACCACTCATCAGTTCACCAGTTAAAATTATAATTTTAAGAGGACACTGAATGTTAATAGCAAATTTTTAATAGACGACCATAATCGCTTTAACTATAACCGTAATGGCTTGCAGTCATTCGCGGCCCAACACTACGGCACAGTGATGAGTACATTTACGAGTATAATACAGACTTATTGCTGTTGTGTATCTGCTTTTCTACTCATCTACATACACACATATTATTCGCGAGTACTCGTACAGTTACAATAAGGCGCTAAGCCTGCGTGATAACTTTTACGACTTGTACTCTCGTTCCGTCATCTTTTCACTCGCCATCAAAGCATAAAAGGGGTGTATTACAACAACAAAGACAATACAATGGAAATAACGTCGAAAAAAGCGAGCACTTTATTAGTGTGTTCGAATCGCCGAAGGAGTATAAGTCTACTATAAGTAATTTGAGTTAGATTTTATGGGAGAGGATGACAGCGTAGCAGTATTTGAAGATGGGGTTGTCTAGCACACATTTTAGACTCTTAAAAACCACAAACTGTCTTATGACTGTGGCGAACATTAGCATTTCGTCTGAGCTCAACGATGAAAACAAATAAAATTGCATTTTCTTTATTATCATAAACAGTTATGCCAATCTAAACCGGAGCAGGGGGGTTATGTGATGTGTGTTTGTAGTGAGAGTTTGATGTAAGTAGTACTCGTTTGGAAGATATATGAAAGTGAGGTTAGATAAAGCGAAAATCGTTGCTGTCTGCCGCGCATTTCCGTTTCCATTCAAGCGTCTACTGAGCTGCTTGTATCATCGATCTATAAGAAACCAATGTATTCAAATACATATATTAAAACCTTCAATCTTAATTGAGTAAGCTAAGACTTTTCTATTCATTTTCATTTTAGATTTTTTATTTATGAAAAATGCGTAGTTTGGAAAATTGGTTTGAAAATATGAACTATTTTGAGAAAAAAATATTCCAGATGAGTATTTTGTTAGTTTTTGAAACGAAATTGAATATTAGGAGATACCAGCAGTTAATGGTATCAAGCTTGCTCTTCTCTTTAACACTAAAGGATAGACTTGATACAATAATTTTGTGTTGGGCGAATTTGTTATATTTGACGACTTACATATGTATGATCGCTGAATAGATTTTTGGCCGAGGTCTACCTCCAAATTGTCGTGTGCGTCCTGATGATTTTCTTTTTCAAACGAATAGAGGAACGTACAGTTTTTTCAAACCCACCACCGAAAAGATAAGAGATTTTTATGTGAATTTTATTTTGAGTCAGAAACACAGGGACATCCCCAAACTGGCTGAGGCTGATCGACTTCACCGGGGCACGCAATATGGTTGAATGTAGAGCCAGATTCCAGTACACGATAATTCATCAAGCTACATGGCTGTTGCCGGATTGGAAAACACGCTACCAAATCGATCATGTTGCGATTGACGGAATACATGTGTAAAGTGCTTTAGATGAGCGTACATTCCGAGTACCTAACATTGACTCGGATCAATATCTTATAGCAGCGAAGATACGCACCAGCAAAGAACGCCCGTCTACAAACACAAGGAAGGTTCGAAGTCGAAAAGCTATAATCACAACAGATATCCGTGCAGTTCTCTACTCGACTCTCTCATTCTCTGAAAGCACTCACCAGCAACTTGATAAAAGAACCGCCGTTACGGAAACAATTGGTTTTCACCAGTGTCAGAAAAGGTGCTGATACAATGAGGAATGTCGAACTGCAGTGGAGAGAAAACAGACTGCGTACCTCGCAACTTTGCATAGACAACAACACGTGCGGGGTGGGATAGACATCGAGAGCGGAAGAGGGAAGCGAGACGCATTTGTAGGTGAAAAACGAAACAGGCCGAAATGCGTGAATATGGAGAGCTTGATAAGCTGGCCGACAAGACTAATGCGCGAATGTTCTATGAAAAGGTATGGCGACTTACAGAAGGTTTCAAGACCGAAGCATATTCATTTAAGAACCAAAAATGTAATCTGGTCACCGCTGTCCAGAAGGTACTGAGTTTATGGAGGGAACAATTCTTCAATCTCCTCAATAGTGAGACAATGAAAGTGCGAGACCTGGAGATGATGAACTCGAGTTCCCAATAGAAGTTAATGGAATAGACATTTGAATACCCGACAAAGATAAACTGTGAAAATCGATTACCCGTTTAAAAAATAACAAAGCGGCGAGAGCCGATGGCTTATCAGCCGAGCCATTCAAATACGGCGTCGACGAACTGACAAGGTGTATGAATCCGCTTCTTTGCAGAATATGGTCGGACGAAAGCATACCCGACGAATGGAACTTAAATGTGCTCTGCCAAATCCAAAAAAAGGAAGACCCCGCAGTCTGCGCCAACTATCGTGGGATAAGTCTCCTTAATATAGCATATAAGGCCCTATCTAGCGTATTGTCTGAAAAATTCAAGTCCACCGACAACGAACTGCTTGGACTTTATCAGCGTGGCTTTAGACCTGGCAAATCTACAATTAACCAGGTATTCATTATGCACCAAATCGTGAAGAAGACCCGAGAGAAAATATCGATCGATTATAAAACTGTCTTCGATAACACCAAAAGAAGCAGTCCCTATGCCATAAAGTCTAAATTTATTATCTTTTAAAAACTCATATGGCTATAATATATGATGTATATAATACTAGAAGCCTAGCTAGAATTGGGAAGGACCTCTCCGAGCCGTTCGATATCAAACGAGGTTTTAGACAAGAAGATTTTATCGTGTGATTTCTTCAAACTGATGCTGGAAAATATAATAAGAGGCGCTGAGCTAAATATACAAGACGAAATATTTCCTGTCAAAAAAGAAACAGTTATGGCATTCGCGTCTTGGCTCCCAAGTCACTTTTAACAGTCATAACCTTAAAGTTGTAGATAATTTTTTTCTGTCTAGAAATCAGCATAGACAAAACCAGCAATGTCAGTTTTTAAATCCAACGCAGAATCACTCTTGGTAAAAGATGCTGCTTTGGACTGAGTAAGCAATTGAAAAGTAAAGTCCTCTCTCGACGAACCGAAACCAAACTCTACAAGTTGCTCATCATTCCTGTCCTGATATATCGTGCAGAAGTGTAAAATATGTCGACATCCAATAAGATGGCACTAGGCGTTTACTAGAGAAGAGTTTTGTGGAACCCTTTGCGCTTTGGCAACGGCGAATACCGCAGACGGTGGAACGTTGAGCTGTGCGATCAATGAGGAGACATTGACATACGAAACACGAGACAGCGGCTCCGTTGGCGTTGATCAGGTCGACCAAATGGATGTAATCGCTCCAGCATTGAAAGAGCTCAATGGAGTACTCGCTGGTGGAAGCAGATGAAAAGAGCAGGGAGAGCTTTTGTAATTTTCGTACTGGCGTATGGTTAGAGGACTTGGTGTCAAAATATGGCATTGCTCGTTCCTAACTTTATTGCCAAAAGAATACAATAGCAATGCTTTGGCAACTCATTTACGAATTTATTTCTGTTCTCAAGGTAGAATTGTTTTGAAATCAACTGCAATTTTTACTAAAATTAAAAACAATTTTTAAGATGAAATTTAATTAATTTTTTTTTTAATTTTTGTTCTTTAATAAATTTTAGTTACGCGTCTTCAAGCAAATTCTTTCTCATCCATGCATAACATCTCCAACTTCGAATACCATTCATTTCTTTTCACTCTTCATTACTTACCACCTCTTTCCCTTACAAAATTGTAGCGATTTGCAAAATAATGATTTTCCATTCCACGCAACACCAAAAATTTCAGATAACATCGAATGCCTTTTACGCCCATGAAACTTTTTCACCTTTCGTTAGCTTTTTGGCTTCGTCAGTCGAGAGGAAGATGGAGAGAGGGGCATACATTCGCATGCCTCTATCAACTGATGGGCGAGGCATAATATAATTGCGGCATTCAACGATCGACAACACCGTTTGGTATTAAACCCGAAACTCCTTAACGTTCGATGCACATTTTAATGGATCTACTTTAAGCGTTTGTACAATTTTAACCCGAAAATGGCAACAAAAAAGAAACAACAGCAACATCAACAACAAAACACTGACAATGTCGATGGCAAACGTTTTGGCAACAATCAACCATTAACTATCTAAACATTTAAGCAATGATGAACAGCTGGAATGAGCTGAAAGTGACGGCTGTGTACGGGAGTCTATGAGTGGACTGCCCCAAAATGGCACGGTTGCATGCGGAGCGGCGCGTACTAGTCGCGGCGCGAGTATGTCGATAAAAACCCGTTACCGACAAAATGTGTTATCTCAGCAGTTCTGCTGTCATTTCCGTTCGACAGTAACAACAACAGCAACAACAACAACTACAGTTTTTTGTGTGTTTTTCGTTATTGCATTGTTGTTGTTATCGCTATTGCTTGCTGCCCGTTATTTGTTGCATAGTCAAAGTAGTCGCAGTCGTCGACTAATTAACTGCGATTATTACGGTCATTACGTGGGATTTCCTTCTTTATGGGCGGTGCGGTGCGGTGCGGCGAGTGGAGCTACAGGTCTGGGGTTGAACATCTTGAATTTTTGGCGTCGTCAACCCCGCTTCTCCTCTCCAGCGCACTTCTCCAAGGCTTCACAGGTTTGTAGTGAATTTTGTATTTGCCGTTAGTTGTGCCATTATTGTTGTAATCTTTTTTCGCGTATTCCTGTTGTTGTTGTTTTTTACTCTTTTACTCATCTGCCGTCGTTGTTGTTGTTGCTTTCACACTTTTTGTTGCTGTTTTTTGTTATTTAGTAGTTAAATATAACGCTCATTATGGCGCGTGAATGCATAGACTAAAAGTCATTTTTGTACTCGCCTTGTACCCTTCTGCTTCTTAGATATTTTTGCACTCCCTTCCTACTCTCTGTCCTTCGCGTTCAGTAAAATTTTAGCCGACATTAAGGCAAATTAACCGCATTTTCTTAATGTCGTGCGGCTGTTACTGCTGCTGACACCGTTATGTACCATTGCACCATTGTCTAGTTGTAGCTGTGCTATTGCTGCTGTTGTTGTTATTGTTGTTGTTGTTGTTGTTGTTGTTGTTGTTGTTGTTGTTGTTGTTGTTGTTGTTGTTGTCGACGTAACATTTGATAGTTGTCGGTAGACCAAAGTCATTAGTTCTTCTGGGGGCTGGAATATGTTTTGTGCGGGCTTACCAAATGGTCTGCGGTTTCCTGCGCAAAATTTACTTACACAAACCCATACACCCTCTCTCGCATCAGACATTGAGTTCAAGGTGGGAGGGATTATGTGTGGTATTTAAAATTAAGTATGACTTAGGTCATTACAATTTGCAATAGAAAATTGTGTAAACAATTTCAATGCTGACAGATTTTAGGGAGGTTTAAAATTTGAAGTATAAAATTCATTAAATTGGCATCGAAGCTGATAGGAAAGGAGTAACCTTGCTTTGCTTTTTTGCGTTAAAACTTTCTCAATGTTATCCTTTTCACCGAGGGAGTGGACTTTTCACTCGTTACTCTTTGGATATTCGATCTATTTGACCGCTGACGCTATTCTTGAGTAAAAAAAAATAATATTTCATCCTCGAGACAGGCACAGATCTTCATTTATTCGATTCGGTAGTAATAATAAATACGCTTTCGCTTTGTGAGTCTTATATGATTGAAAATCTTTTCTTACATCATCACAAGTCGGACTCCCTTATTCGTCAGCTTCGAACACTTATTTGGATCTGTATTTCAGAAGGGTGGCGGAAGTTTTTTCTTCATATATTTGATATAAATTGAAGATCAGTCACAAGATAAACTCTTTAGTTTTTATTGGAACATAGTCTGATTTTGAGAATTTTCGTTAAGTGCACAGTGAGAGTATTATTTTAAGATATTTTTCTATCATATATTATCGACCGGCTTGTCGATCTTGTGACATTTAAGCACTACCATGAGTCTCAGACCTTTTGTGGAAGTTTCCAAGAGGAACCTATATTTGCCGATCACTATCCGTCTCCGAGATTTGAAGCTAGACGTTCAATAAATAAACGACAGTACGCTGCATCTCTTTCCTGCTACAAATCCAGCTTTATATTTGGGCTTACATTGCAACTGCAAAGTTCCTATTTTCCCTCTGCTATCGTATCTATTGCATTACAAATCTTAAGAATACCTTCGAAGCCACAATCTCCACTACGAGGGATACTTGTAATCGAGTAGACAACAGTAACGGCATTCTCTTTATGCCCCCCCCATAAATGCCGGTATATAAATGACTGGGGCTTTTCAAAGCAGTCAACTTGGCACACTAGGGTACATTCAGCCCTCATAAAAATATGAGCTTAGCAGCATCTTTTTCCCGGCTCAGATTTCATGAGAATAAGTTGAGTTCCTGTCCAAAAGAAAAAGTGAGAAATGTGCCTCGCCGCTAAAGAAAACTTTGTTGGAAAAGTCGCGAGTCCACTGCTTGTTGCTCAAGCACCCAATCGACGTAACTGGATGCTTACGACGTTGTGGATGGTCAGCTGGCTTCAGTTGCCGTATGTGCTGGACTTTATATGGATGTTGGTGTAAGTCTAAGAGCAAAATACGCCATTATTTGTCGTAGGAAAATCCCAGCTCTTGAGAACGTCGAGAAATAGACACATTCGGATCTTCGGCTGCACTTTCACTTTTAACGGCTAAATTACTTTAAAATTTTAACAATTTCTTGAGTAGTTAGACGATTATGAGCACTGTAATCTCCTCTTAAAGCACGAAACGTGGCCACGTTTGAATCATCATTTTTGTAGTGGATCTCAGCAGTTTTAACGCATTTTGCGGTTGTTAGGCGATCCATTTTCATAAATTCCTGACTTTTAACTAAAACCAAACATGTTTGGTTTGACAAGGGTCAAAATACATTCCTACACTTTCGAAGCCACTAATTGAATAACACTTTATTACTGCCATGAACAACAGCTCTCACCAGACGGCTCTGTATTGCTCACGAGATCTTCGATTAGTTACACCAAGCGTGGTTAGGTGCCCAACAAATTAGTTTTTCAATTGGAGTCTCGGTCACACTCTATCGACCTTTCGATTCGAAATCTGAAGCTTCTTCGTTCATACACACAAAATGTCGTCGTAGTGCTCGTACAGTTCGTGTTTGATTCAATTGTGACCGACGCAGGCAATATAACCGTGTTTTACAGGTTAGTTTTATCGGTAAAGAAAGATTTCTACTGCACATTTGTTTACTCAGTTTATAGTAATACCTACTGGCAAATGGGATTCTTCACTTAATATCCTCCCGGCTGATCTCATTGTTGATGCTTACGGCGTTGCCAATGTATGTGAATTCTATGGCAACTTTGAAAACAACTTCGAAAATATAGCGGCCTGCTACATCGAGCGATCCTTGGTACCGCGCATCTCCGTTCATAGACAACATGTTCTTCGTCTTGTCATATACCAATTCATTTTCTATTGCAAAAAGTGCTGCAGTAATCTATCGCTTGCAACGTTTAATGTTATCAATATCATCTCATCAAATGAACGCAGGTGGAATCCTTATTAGCTGCATCCATTTTGAGGTTCTCTACCTTTTTAAAGAAAAAAAAAAACGCAGAAAATTCAATTTTAATGGCAAATGTTTATTATCATTCGAAAGAACATTCTTTGACGTTTATTTTTTTTTTTGAAGATTATCCCTTTGAAATGTTTGCCGCTGCTACGTCTCAGATGGTCCTTCCGTTGAGTCCAATTTTCGATGACTAGTTCGAGCATTTCGACTTGTAACTGGCGAATGACACGCGTAATGTTTTGCTCCAAGGCCTGAATCGAAAAGGGATTGTCCGCATAGACTCGAGACTTTACATATCCCCAGAGGAAATAGTCTAACGGTGTGATATCACACAATCTTGGTGGTCAATCGACCGGCACAAAACGTGAAATTATCTGTCCACCGTAGTGTTCTCTCAATAGTGCCACTGATTGATGCGCTGTGTGGGAAGTGGCTCTGTCTTGCTGAAACCAAATGCTGCGGAGATCACGAGCTCATTTTCACGCATCAAATAGTCGGTTATCATGGCGTGATAACGGTCGCCATTGACGATTACGTTCTTAACGGCATCATTTTTGAAGAAATATGGGCCGATGAAATCATCGGCCCACAAACCACACCAAACCGTTGTTTGTTCTGGACGAAATTGCAATTGCGGAAATTATGCTTGTTTACATACCCATTGAGCCAGAAATAGGCTTCATCGCTGAACAAAATTTTGCTCGAAAACGTCGGATCTTCTCGGCACTTCAAGAGCCCATAGAGTGAAGCGATATCGCTTGGGAAGGTCGAGCGGATTTAGTCCTTACACAAGCTGCATTTTGTGAGCTTTCAATTTAAGATCTCGACGTAAAAAGCGCCTAGTCGTTCCATACGTCAGACCGAGTTGCTGCGAACGACACTTTCCACGGTCTTAGTGTAAACTCTCAGCTACGGCCGCTATAACTTCTGGGTGATGATGTTGCGAATAGTACGCCCAGTAGGCTGACATTCTTTACAGAACGTGAATTTTCATAATAAAGTTGAATGATTTGTAAACGTTTTTCAGACGTAAGTCTTTCCGTAATGAAATGCCAAACAATATTGAACAAAAATAAAATGACAGCTTGACACGACTCACGCGTGATCTGTCAAAAAAAAGTACATTCAAAATAGGGTGCCATTTGAATCTGAAGAAAAATGCTCAAAAAATGACTTAGTTTTTAATTTCATTTGATCAATATCTAAAAGGCAGTTCGGTAACGCATTAAATTAAATTTTTTAAAATTTAAAACTTCAAATCAAACATCATTTACCAAAATATTCCACTTCCGCTTTTTCGTGAACACTCACAGATTTGGAGCCCCAATTTTTCCCGCAATCAAGCAAAGTTTAAGCGCAATGCAAACATAATAACGCCAAATTTGGCCAAAAATGAAAATATTATAAAAATATAAATATTCAAATAAAATGAAATAGACAACATAAAAAGCGTCGAGTGGACGTTTTCAAGTGCACTCAATGAACGGCCAAAGCAACACGCCCCAATGGTTGATGATTGCGCGCTCGAGAGCCGAGCTGGTGTGGCCGCGATGGGGTTGCAATTGACGGGTATTTACGATTTAATGTTAGAAATTTTGCTTGCCTTAAAGGAATAGTTAGAAAATATATGCATTATTTTTAACTCATGAATTTTTTTGTTTCTTTAAAAACATAAAAAATATTAACTTCAAAACTTTGAAAAAATTTTAATTCGATTTTTTTTTTTAATTTCATTTTGTGCCCCTACAGCTTGAGGGCAACTTTAATCAAATTCCTTCTCGCTGCAGCACTTTCTCAATATCTCACTTTAAATGCATTTATTTGTCCAAAAAGCACACACTCACTTACTGGTACTCGTAAGCCTTCCGGCATGACAAAGTGCAAATACACACACCAATACATGTATGTTTAAACAATAACAAAAACAAGCATGTGCATGTGTTAGGAAACAATCTCAGCTCAAGTTGAATTTCCTGTTATGCTTCGGTACTTTGACAAGCAGCTGTGCTCGCAGGCTCTCAAACGCCATCTTTCTTTAGGTAGGACATACTCGTAAACCAATAACAACAACAACAACAACTACTTGTAACTACTATAGTACAAATGACCTCAAGTAAATAAAATTACAGCACTTAATTTCCACAAAATAACCAATTAGCTCAGAAACTTGTTTAACTTAAGTTTCACAAACACCAACAACAAATACTCGTGCACACATACAGGCAAAGTGTATACGACCAACCGACGGGCGTCAGTTTGACAAAACAAATAGAATGCAAGTAACGTAAGTGCGTCCGCTGGTTAGTGTGGAGATGTGTGGTTGTCTTCATATGGCTTTAGTAAAGGAGGTGTGTGGAGAGTGAAGATACTGGAGCTATGGTGCAACCTAAACAACAATGGCGTATGTCACGATGATGCAATAGTGATACTGTGTGGAAATTTTGAAACTTTAATCTCAGTTAAATGTTGGTGAAAATTTTCCTGAGAACTCAGGAACTCAATTTCTCTTTGGAACTCAAACATGTAAGACACTGAAATAATGAGTAATGAGTAACAAAGAAAGGCGGCTTCAGTGGAGAAACTCCAATATATTCGGTTTAAGTGTTCAATGAAGTCTAATTGTAGCATCTCCTTAAGAGAATCGACGGTTGCGAGCGAACATTGGTCTTAACGCAAACGCTTGACTATGTAAATGTGACCCAACTAATAACCTCCCTGACTCGGCAAAGCTATGCTATGGTCTTGGGATCCGGCACGTTGGTACCAACTCTAATGAAAAACTAAAAAACAATTCCCCTAAGGAGAGACCCCAATTTCGATGAGGACTACTGTGGTATTGTTGGCAGCAAGGATCACACACAGCGTACTATCGTTCACCTCGGTAGACGAATATCTAACCACAAATTGCATCTAAGCTAAGTTTTTCAACATAGCGCTGATTTGCGCCACACCCTGAACGGAAAAAGAGATCTATAAAACCAAAGTTGTCTTTATGGACTTCGGAAATGTACTTAACATATGTATGAGCGCTCCCCACCACGACATCCAAATTGTAATTGCCGATTTTAACGCCGGGGTGGTACAATGATTGAAAAATACAGCCTTCATAACGAAATATTCCGCCAGGGATTGAAGCTGATCAACTTCGCCGAGGAATGAATTATGGTTATCTAAAGCACCAGGTGCAGGCACAAGTAACCTAAAAAAAAGGTTCACTGTTGTCACCGGATTGAAAAACTCGGAACCCGATTGGTTACATTTTGTGACAGACGGTTGAGATGTCTCCAGTGTACTAAAGGGATATACGTTGCGGAGACCTAACATCGACTCTGATCATCATCTTCTAGCAGCCAAGATATGCACCCGCCTCTATGCGACAAAGAACGCGCAACAACGAACATAGGGAAAGTTCGACGTCGACAAGCTACAATCACAGTGAACAATCAGCCGATGTTCTACTCGACTTGCACACCTGCTTTCTGAGTGCACTCTTCTAGGACTCGATATAAAGAAACTGTGGAACGCAATTTCCCACAAAACTATCGGCAAGACCGACAGAAGCGTTAGAACGATGTTTATCTCCCAACGTTGAGATCAGTAACAACTAGTGGACTATATACTGAGAGTAAAAGACCACTGCCTTTTCGTATATGAACGAGTAAGGGTATCTGATAACACACATCCAGAGTAAATTGAGTTTATGTAAGGAAAACCATGCCAGTTATCGCGGGATCAGTTAGCTCAATATCGCATATAAGTTCCTATCTAGGCTACCTTTGGGCTTATATCCAATAATTGCTCCATAAATCAGGTCTTATGATTTCCCCAAATCCTGGAAAGTGATCAGCACACAATAAATTTTTAATCCCTAATTTTCATTATATAAATATGTATATATATTTGGCGCTTTGTAACCGCCGAAGCGATTTTTAGCCGAGCTCCTCCTCCAATTTGTGGTTTTGCGTCTTGATGTTTTTACCAACATATGGAGAGACCTACAGTTTATTCTAAGCTGCCTCCGAACGGCCGATGGATTTTTATGAGGAGCCTTTCATTTCATGTCAGAAATATACTCAGAGGGCTTGACATTTCCTGCGGAGGGGTGACCGCAATTAGAAAAATTATTTTTCTATAATTTTGTATGTTTCTCGAGCCAGGGCTCGAACCCAGGCCCTCCGAATGGCAGTACGCAATGCTACCCACTCGGTGTCGCGGCCGCCGACATGGGCTTAATCTAAATAAATATTAAGATGATTCTTCGTCCTTCCCAAGAAAATTTGATTCTAATTAGGAGAAGTGGATGTATGACGACGCAGCTTTAGGAGGCCCATTGTGCCTCTCTGAACCATCCTCGATAAAGTTTATTTTTCAACAATTTGATATGCGCAACTTTCGAGATATCAAGAAAACCGAGGGTGATTGCGAATCTTTATTTAAGAAAATTGTGTGGAAGATGTTATATAGTCCCTTCTTCTTCTACTTGCAGGAAACTTCTACAGTAATTGTTGCAAGGTATCTCTAGTCGACTGACTCGTGGAAAAACCATTTCCAAGTAAGATTTTTTATTATGACACATTCCCGGTTTCTCGCAGGGAACTCAATACAGGAGTGAGCTGCAGAAACCCATACCCGAGAATTAGAAGAAAGGGTGCCGGCATATTTATGCAGGTTCGCATTGCCTGAAAATCTGCATTTGCGTCAACATGAGAGGGAGAGAGAGACACGCAAAAGGACACTTGATTTTACTATTTTGAATGTTTGACACTTCTTAGCACCAGCAGCAAAACAGCAAGAACACCAACAAACTACGTTGACCAACAGAGCATTTGCATGGAATGTGAAAGTGAGATGAAGAGCTTACAACTACACTCAAGGGCTTAAGTACATAAACAACACTCGAGTAAAAGAGTCACAGCTACAATAAAGGCAGACGAGTGAGAGAGAGGAAGAGAATAAGAAGAATAAGAAGAATGAGAAGAAGAAGAATAGACCAAAGTGCTGTATTTTATGGCAAAGCGGTGACAGCTTCTTTTTGTTGTCACCGCTGTTTCTCATATAAACAGCTGTGCTTCTGTAGTTGTTGTTTTTGTCGTTGTTGTGAGAACCATTTTCCTTGTCGCCGTTAGAGTGTGAGTGTTTGTGCTCGTGTCACTTCCTGCTGAAATGTTTTCAAATTGTAAATTTAACTAAATGCCCAATGCCGGCCCAACCCCGGCAAAGCCAAGCCAAGAACACTTGAACGAGTTGAAAAAGGAAAACGACGACAATAATAATGCAAGTAAAGCAAAAACAACACTAAACAATTTTGTTAACAACAATGACAAGTGCTTTTATGAGAACGGCAGCAGCAACAACAATGACAACAACAACGATTGTGACGTCCACCGACGCCCAGCCAGACAAGTGTGAACAAGATGTTTTAACAAAAAGCTAAAACCGTAAACAGGACAGGTGAGATAGTGAGAAAAGAGTTGAAGAACAAGAGCGGTCGGGAGCGGAGCGGAACAGCAGAGTCAAGACCGTGAAATCGTTGCATGCATATGGACTAAACTATTTACATACATACATATATATACGAACACATTAGGCATAGTTAATATATCCTGGCATCCTTAAATTGTATAACAACTTCAAAGTCACTTCAAGAACAACTAAAATTGTTCTTCTACTACTTCTCGCTCCTCCTCCTCCTCCTCCTCATACATTTGACTTTTCTCACTAATTGTTGTTGTTATTATTTTTGTCATTGAAATGCCTTTGCAGGTGCGTGTGTGAATGTGTCCTGCAGTTTGTTGTTTTGTAAAATCATTAAGAACCCTTGTCAAGCTGGTGCCTTTCACGCCGCATAAAATAGTTGTAAATAGTTGTTGTTGGAATTGTAGTTGTTGCAATGTTATATGTGACCATTGACAAACACTAACACGCTTAACAGTAATATAAGTATATTTTCTAAATGCATCAGTGCAGGCGTCAGGTGTGTGTCATTGTGGTCCAGTTCAGGTTGAGCTGCTCGGGAAAAGACTTCAGTGTGAGTTTATGTACATATATGCTCATGTATTCGATAAACGTTACAGGTGCTATTTCCGTAAGGCAATAGCTTTAGAAGATATTAGCAAAGCTTGAAAAGTTTTCAAAATTTAGATTATTTGTAGTTTTATGCAAATTATGTGAGTAAATACATACAGACAAATGTGAAGTATTATTTAAACAGGACTTTGGTCGGTAGCAGTGTTGCTCGTAGCACTATGGACGCGGTATAGGCGATGTAAGACTTCTCCAGTAATCAACCAGTTCAATCTATCCTAACCCAACGACAGCTCGTCTCCTTCGCTCTTCCGCTTTCTCTTCTTTCCCGCCAATTGCACACACTAAGTGAAGCCAGGTCCTTTACCTTCTAATATTTCCACTAGAGAGGAGGTCTTCTTCTTTCACCAACGAGAACTGCATCGAATACTTTGAAACCAAGACCTAGCCATATACCCGCTGGGTCTTAATTCGCTGAACTACGACAATGTTATTATGTTACAACTCACTGAAATCATCGTCCCATCAACTGCTGTATATGCTGCTGCTTTTACGCAAACTTGTAGAGCTTAGCCTTCGCGCTGACTGTTTGTTTGAGGACGGAAGGTATTTTTTCTTGTCCTAGATAAATACTAGACTGTTCGCTTCGTCTCGCATTATTAAGTACATTTATTCCACGATAATTGGCACAGGTTGTGGAGTTCAAATTTGTTTGTGGACCGCGCAGAGTACATCTAAGTTCCAAACATCAGGCATACACCCAAACAACGATGCATGAATTTCCTCATCTCCTGGTAATTCAGAAGGCTGGAGTAGTACTCCCTCGTCTCGGTATATATCGCAGAGTTGCTAGGTAGGCAGTTTTTTTCTCACTGCAGTTCGATATTTCTCATCGTACCAGTTTTGCTTCTTAAGTTGCCCAGAAACAATAGTTTCGTTGACGACGACACGCAGGGAACATAAGGAGTACTCTCAGAAAGCAGGAGTGCAAGCTGTGCAAAAGACCAGCTGGATGGATCTCTGCTATGGTTTCAGCTTTTTAACTTCGTATCTTCATTTGTGTTGTGGGCCCACGTTTTTTGCGACAGGGGATGAGTGGGTTTCTTGACAGCGCATAAATTGTAATCCTAGTCGATTTTACGTTCGCAGAATTTACACACATCAAAAACAATGCAGACATGTTTTTTATCTATCACAACAGGGTGGATACAGTTTCGAGTCTTTGGTTCTGGTGACAAGAACGTATATCGATGTACTTTTTTAAGTCGGAATCTGGTATTACGGGAAACCATATTATGTCGCTCGGCGAAGTCGATCAGCTTCAACATATTGAGGGAGGTTAAATTTTCCAATCGTTATAAAGGGTGTTTTTTATAGAGGTATAGAACTTTCAGTTGCAATAAAACAATGATGGATTATTCGATTGACATGAATTTTATTTATCCGAAAGATAATCTTGTGGCATTACATTTTAAATATGATTTCTTGCATATGACCGCCACGGCTGGCGCGGATGTAGTCCAATCTGGACGTCCAATTTTCGATGACTTTTTCCAACATTTGTGGCCGTATATCGGCAATAACACGGCGAATGTTGTCTTCCAAATGGTCAAGCGTTTGTGGCTTATCCGCATAGACCAATGACTTTACAAAGCCCCACAGAAAGTAGTCTAGCGGTGTTAAATCACAAGATCTTGGAGGCCAATTCACAGGTCCAAAACGTGAAATTAGGCGGTCACCAAACGTGTCTTTCAATAAATCTATTGTGGCACGAGCTGTGTGACATGTTGCGCCGTCTTGTTGAAACCACACCTCCTGGACATCATGGTTATTCAATTCAGGAATGAAAAAGTTAGTAATCATGGCTCTATACCGATCACCATTGACTGTAACGTTCTGGCCACCATCGTTTTTGAAAAAGTACGGACCAATGATCCCACCAGCCCATAAAGCGCACCAAACAGTCAGTTTTTCTGGATGTAATGGTGTTTCAACATACACTTGAGGATTACCTTCACTCCAAATGCGGCAGTTTTGTTTGTTGACGTAGCCATTCAACCAGAAGTGATGGACGATTTTGTCGACGATAAAATGGACGTAGTGCGCGATACGTTTTCCGCACAGAACCATTATTTTCGAAATAAAATTGCACTATTTGCAAGCGTGGTTCAGGCGTGAGTCTATGCATGATGAATTGCCAAACCAAACTGAGAATAAATCACTTGACAGCTGTTAAATCGGTCGCCATCTTGAAAAGTAATGCAACTTAAAGTTCTATACCTCTATAAAAATACCCTTTATATAATATATCTTGTTAGCTCCTTTATATGGCCGCTGTAATAGATTTCACAAGGATCCACTTTTTTACGTCTTTGTCCCATCTTGAAAGGCGGTGATGTCAGCCTTTCCCTTAGCGCTCGCATCCAAATGGATGTTTTTTGGCCACGCACAGGATACTTGAGCTTAGATCTAGACCGGAAGTGGTGAATAAAATAATCGTTTCTAGCCACTCGCAGATGAACGGCAGTCAAAAACCTTCCTCACTTGTGTGGGCTTTTACATATGGCCCCCTCCTCCGATATACGTATATAAAATTCTATGCCTCAGTTAGTTTAGTTCACAGTATTCTGTTTCTTCTGAGATTAATTTATACAGAAGCCTCTGTCATTCCTGTCCACAAATGTTACTGCTGCATTATAGTGCAACCGATAACCTCTTCCTATAAATTTTTGGTTAGATAAAGCATGTGTTGCTTGAAAACAATCATACGATAAAGCAAAGAGACGGCCTTATCTTCAAGTTCTTCTTACTTCCAAATTTAAAAAGCAGCTTTAGGTTAAACTTCATTGCGTAAAGTTACCTATTCTTATGCCAGCCATTCTTTTCATGCCGCACTTTCCCATCCCCATACTCCTCCACAAACACTCCCATACATTTTAATCTTACCAACCGCCCGACTATCAATGACAACAGCCATTACGACGGCTTGCTGTCCTAAGTATGCAATGAGCTTGCCGTTTAAACGAATTATGAAGTGGATACGCATAAAAATTTATTGCCAAGAAATAAAAATCACTGCTCCGTTCAGACAACACAGAAAAAGACGTTTCCCAAAAAAAAAAAAAATCTATATAAAAAAATCAAAGAAAGCAAATTTCGAGTAGATAAAAATAAAATAAAAGCCTGTACTTAGATGACGCTGCAGGGCCACACTGTTGAGTGCAAAAGATTAAATCAGCTTGTGAGACGGGGAAGAAAGAGAGGAAGAATAGAAAAAAATATGTAAAATAATTCTAAAAAAAATGCGAATTTTCGAAAAAAAAGCCGGCGTAGAAATTTTGCGGTTTGCCCTTTGGCAATGCATATTAAGTACAACAACAATAGCAATAATCATAACAATAAGATATGGCGAGTTGGTAAAAAAAGCAAAACACGGTAGTTACGTATATATGTATATATTAGGCAGAGTATACCGAAACTGTAATCGGAAGCGGATCTTTCGAAACCGAACTCATGTCGAACTTTTTGTGCTAAGGATGTGTGCTTGGAGCTCTAAATGCGGGGAGCTTACAATCAGTATAGATATACTCGCATAATCTCAAACAGAGGTCCATTTTGTCTACCAGGCCAAAGTATGAAACCAGTCGCAGTTCCTGCAGTATAGTTCACTGTTCGCCAATTAATTGCCACCTTGTGTAGAGTTGAATTGATTGGCTCAGCGACCAACATACTTGGGCATATAGGCCCATTCTGATAGTGCTGTGAGGCTCCTATCACCTTCGAATCATTTGGTGTGTCTTATAAAAGCTACGTGATTTAGCCGAAGATTATGCCCTAAGAATTTATGTCGCGTTATTAGAAAGGGTGGACAGTGACAGAGGCTGTGTTCAACATGCTCTTCCTCTCCTTTTTCCCCACGGCTGCGACTAGTGAAGCTCCTGTTATTACACCTGGATACTCGTCCTAGACCTGAGCAATAGTCGGATAGTCTCATGCTAGTCGGCACAGTATGAGGAAGAGCTGTCAAAACCACTATATTGCGATTTCTTCCTTATAATTTGCCGTAACGGTTTAAAGGAAGCCACCACATAACGACACGGTGGAATAAGATTGATTGGTCTAACTTCCGCTTTATAAATCCAGTAGACATTATTCGGCTTTAGATCCAATATCTTGCTAATTGTCATTTTCCAATCTAAGATTATCCCGAGATTTTAGACAGAGTAACCTCCATACACCTTAGAAGAGGAGGTTTAGAAAGAGGGTTTTGCTGAGTTGGCATCTGCTGTGCTTACAGTAGTTTTCTACTACGTATAGGGCATTTTGAAATAGATCTCTGTGGGTCGGACGTGTTTTCCTGTTGCAATTAGGATAATGTCAAAAGCGTGTGCTACCACACCAAAACCCCACAGCAGGGGGGAAGGAGGCAAAACTTCTATTCGATTTGGTGGTCTATCTCAGTAAAAATGTTTCTGTTTCTCAGAAGAGACTTTACAAGCCTCACTCACTATCGGCTGTTCAAGGCCCATTTCTTGAAGAGCGTCTATTATAGATTCAGAAATAATGTTTTGAAAAGCCAAGCGTGTACTTTTCGCCAAGTACATGAGAATGAGAATCTACGATTTTAACAAATATGAGTCTAACGGACAGAAACTGATGTTAGAGCCTGTTAAATCGAGAGCGAGACCAGAGTTGGTGGAATAAAACTAAGTTGAGGACTCGATTTTCCGGAGCGGAAGTAATCTTCGAATCCAAAGTCAATTATTTGTCTGTCCCGTTACAGTCATAAGGATTATCGCAAGCTTTAGGTCCCTCTCACCCAAAACAGAGTCGGAGAAAGAAACTAACTATGTAAATTTAGCTAACAGAGATGTTGTTGTTTTTGTTATCGCAAAAATATTCCCCAAATTGATTTTCTGGGAATATTACGGGAGTGACATCGCCTGGCTAGAAAAGAATCCGGATCGTTCCGGTATAAAGACCCGACTGCCGCAGAATCTGTAGGATTTTAATGACCTATTACTAGAGGCATTACTTCGGAAGATCGTTGTTGGAGCTGAAGTTATAAAACTAACTGTTGGGCCACGAAAAATTGCGTTTTAAAATTTTTATTTAAAAAAATCCATTTAATGATGGCTGATATTGCAGAAGTCTATTTTTTGAACACGTTTTCGATTGTATGGCTTTCGGTTGTGTGGCACGTAGCGCCGACCTGTTGAAACTATAAATTGTCCATATCTTTCTCGTCCACATTTGGAAACAAATAATCCTTGATCATGGTAATGTAATGATCGACATTGACGGTAACGGCAGCTCCTTCCTCGTCTTCGAAGAAAAACGTACCAACGGACTGGATGCTTTGCATTGAAAACCAATAAATTCTAATCTCTTGCAATCGAAGTCGAAGCTTCGTTTCAACGCTAATATCTATGTGCTGGTATCTCAGTATATGACTTCCATACTCCCAGCAGCACCAGCTTAAATGCGTACATGAAAGTCCTTTTAATCTCTGGCACATATCAAACTATCTCTGGCTAACAATTCGGTCACTTTAAGTGAAGCAAATTTATTTATAAGCTGTTTTTTATGTCAAAACGGTCAACGAGGCACATACACATACTCACAACAAAAAGTGCGTCACACAATACCATATCACAACAGAGCTGCGTCGGGGTTGAGTTGATCAAGTGCCATCGCCTCGGGTTTATCTAAAACACATTTTTTTCCTTTACTTTACGCAATTTTTTTCGTCTCGCCGTTTTACTTTCCCCACTCCCTATAATTTTTTAGCTGACTACACGTCTTTTGGCATCGTTGTTGCTTCCTTGCTCATTTTTTTTTTTTTTTGCTCTTTTGTCCTGTCAAGTGGGAGGGAAGGGGATAAGAATGGTCGGTCATATTTGTACGGCCGTTCGTCTTAATGTCTTATTGTTGCTGTTTTTCTATTACTTTTGTCCAATGGACAGTGTGTTTTGACTGCCCTCATTTTTTACAGAGCTCACTTCCTTGATGCATGTACATATGCACTTATATATATATGTTTGTATGTCTGTATATTTATATGTATTTAAGTAAATTGAAGCAAATGAGCATTGATGTGCTGGTTACATGAGAATTTCGCCCGTTGGCAATGTAGCTGCTCTTGTGTTTGTGTATGTGTGCCATGCTGAGTGCTGAAGTATGTCCTTTCCAACATCTCGTTTCCTTCGTTAGTTGCCAGTGACCGCATCACCCTTCGAGTGGGTGTCTGAGTGAGTGTCTTAATCGTGTTTTATGTAGCGTTACAGCTCTTTGCTCTTTGCTCAGCTTCCCACATGCCAACTGTGCCAACTGCCCACAGACACAGAGTTATATGTACAGCTCTACTCTCTTCTCGAAGGACGCGCCCTAAACCATCAAGTTGACTGAATTTTTTATGATTCCTTAGCATTTTTTATATTTGTAATTCTATTAGGTTGTGATTTTTCTTGATTTCTTTTCTTACTCATATGTGTGATTACACACACTTATAAATACGAATGTATGCTGTCATGTATGTATGTGTGGTCATTGGTTTTTTATTACACACTTAAGTTCTCATAAATAAACAATTACATGCTTTAAGGTAGCAGCAGAAGAGGGGAGTCACTTTTTATTCTTACATACATACGTACATATACGTACAAATAAATCTCATCACTTGAATTATATATATGTATGTATATCAACGCTTTAGTGTCAACTCTTTGTTAACTTTGATTTGTTTAAGTAATTGTTGTTGTTGCTATTATTTATCAAAGCAAGCATTTCACATTTGGTCACTTTGGCATCAACATTAATTACTCAACTCCAAAACAAAAGCAAAGGGAACAGATTTAAAAATAAATCACAAAGTTTCCTTCCCACAATAGATGTTTTCTAACCTAAAAATGAGGCGCGGCTTATCCTCTGATACATATGTACATATGTATATAATTTTTTAAATTAATTTTTTAAAAAGTACTTCGGTAGAGGATTCAAAAAATCGCCGAGAAAATGCTCGAAATTTTTTCCCTGAAGAAAAAAACAGAGGAGTCAAAAGCAAATAATTTTTTCTTAAGTGGGTTTATAATGAAATCCCTACACATAAACTAACGAAATACAAGATCCCGAAACTCATAATCTAGACACGACCAAATCGCGAAAAATATAATCCAGACACGACACAGTACAGAAAAAAATCCAGACAAAGTATAAAAATAATTCAAAATTCGGGCGCATTTTTAAATTTATTGTTATAAGGGTGATCCAAGTAGAGGTACTTTTTCAAAAGCCTTTTTTTAACAGAACACACGTTAGTCGTGTCAAGCTCCCATGTTATTTTTGTTCAGTATTGTTTGGTATTTCATCATGGAACGACTGACGCCTGAACGCGTTTATAAATCATTCAACTGTATTACGAGAATGTGTTTCTCGAGCTGCGCTCAACTAATGGTCAACATAATCGGCCTACTGAGCGTAGTATTCTCAACACCATCACCCATCTTGAGACCCAGCATTCATTATTAAATAATATTCGACCGAATATGTCACGTCCAGTACGCCGTAAAGAAAATATAGCGGCCCGGTCCTAGCTGAGAGTGTACAAGAAGACCGTGAAGAGTCGATTCGGCGCCGTTCGCAGCAACATGGAGTGACGCATGGAACGACTTGGCACATTTTAAGTCGAGATCTTAAATTGAAAGCATACAAAATACAACTTGTGCAAGAACTGAAGCCGCAAGCCGCTCGACCTTCCATAGCGATATCAGTTCGCTTTATGGGCTCTTGAAAAGCTACAAGAGAAACGTTTTGGAGCCTAATTTTATTCAGCGATGAGGCCCATTTCTGGCTCAATGTAATGTATTAAAACAAGCAAAATTACCGCATTTGGGACGAAGAGAAATCTGAAGAGATTCAAGAGCTGCCATTTCGTCCAGAAAAAAAAGGTTTGGTGTGGTTTGTGGGCCGGTGGAATCGGTCCATATTTCTTCAAAAATGTTGCCGGTGAGATCATAAACACCAATGGTGACCGTTATCGCGCCATGATAACCGGCTATTTGATGCCTGAAATTGAAGCTAGTGATCTCAGCGTTATTTGGTTTCAACAATACGGTGCCACTTCCCACACATCGCATCAATAAATGGATTTATTGAGAGAACACTTCGGTGCGCAGATAATTTCACGTTTTGGGCCGGTCGATTGGCCACCAAGATCGTGTGATATCACACCGTTAGACTTTTTCGTATGAGGATATGTAAAGTCTCGAGTCTATGCGGACAATCCCGCTTCGATTCAGGCCTTGGAACAAAACGTCACGCATTTCATTCGCCAGTTACCATTCGAAATGCTCGAGCGAATCATCGAAAATTGGACTCAAATGTAATGAGCGTTAGGCAACTTTTATGAAAAATATCTGGACTCATTCGAAGCGTGTTGTGTATGGAGAATGGTACGGTTTCCAGATGAATAAAGCATAGTCGAGCCTTGTTCTAACCAGAGAAACATAAAGAATCTTCAGTGTGTAGGGATCTCAATATGGAGTAACTTTACGGCGACTAAAGGCTAGCATTCCGTAAGATTTTGTAACGATATAATTAGTCCTTAATTTCAGAAACCGAATCGAGAAGTAACCCAGAATATGGTAAAGCGTAGGGAAATCATGAAACTTTCGAATATAAGTGGATGAGTACACTTTTTAACATACAACAATAGGTGATTCCGATTGAACCAAGATTGCACTTTGTCACGGTCCACTTGAAGCGTAACGAAATCTCTAAGGCTTTTTATTACTGAGTAAATCTTGAAGTCATCAGCATAAGGAATAACACAGGAACTTGCATCATTGATGAATAAAGTTAACAGCGAAGGATCCAAGACGCTGCTTTGAGATAACCTCCATGCCCCTATAAAGGTCGGGATGAAACATTATCAAAATCACCTACACTGGATCTATTATTATAGGCAAGATGTCATCTATTTAAGAAAGTAGAGAGAAACCCCAAACTAGATAACTTGGTAACTAAGACCCTGTGAGACACTCTGTCAAAAGCTTTTGAAAAGTCAGTATAAATTGTATCGACTTGATACCCTTCTTTGAAAGCAGTAAAACAGTATTCAGTAAAAACCGCAAGATCATACAACTTTCGGCAGTGAACTCTTCGATTAGTATTTAACTGGTATAACCGTTGTAGATTCTGCGTCAGCTCAAATGAGGTGAAACTCGTTATATTCACCAAGAAATATAAAATATTACTACCTAAGCCTTGAAGCATATGAAAAATCGTTCAGCATAGCTCTGGACTGAACTGGAAAACCAACAAAGTAAGGAGATATGAGAAGGCATCTATAGCCCTCTGTATTAGACCGAGAATAAAACACTTGACTCGCTTACAATAAACTCTAAAATTGTGCTGAACTGTCGGCGATCTCTTCAGGAGATGGCCAATTAAGGTTCCGGGTCACAGGGACATAGAGGTAGATGAACTTTCCACGCAAGACACAATGAAGTGAATTTTTTTCGTCAAAGCACGCAATAGTGTGCGGAGAAGGCCAACTTGTAGGAGTCTTAACAGGCCACAGATTGAGTGGGTAACATGCAGCGAGCATGGGAGTTCCTTTTAGGTGATGTTGCTTAATCTATAAGATCGATGCAGAGGAAAATAAGAGCTCTCATCTGTCATGGAAGTGCCCTGCATTAACCAGAGCTGGATTCTGATATCTAGGAGCTACTTTCCTCGATGATTTATCTAAGGTAAATCTATCAAGGTAAATTACAAGGGAATCGAAGTTGACGGATAGGGAAGCTATACGTCGAGGCATCACCATTGGCCAACACTGCCCGAAGTTTTTTGATACTTCTCCCTACCTCTTTCAAAATTTCAACAAAAAGATAACTTTTTAAAGTTTGGTACTTGTTAGATTCGAAATATTCTATGTCGAGTTTGTAAGATAACTACACATGAAAGAGAAGTTCCCGAATTAAACAATTCGATAGTTTTCGTTACTGAATGTATTTGTATGGACGAAACCCCAGATTATGGACTTGATGAGCTTAAGGCCTTCCAACAGTTCTTGACGACTCATAATATTACAATTGGTGACGAATAGACCAAGATTTCCGGCTGCGGTTGAAATACGTATCATTCGAAAATTTGTCCTTGGATCTCTAAAATATTCCCCCACGTACTATTTTCGCTTAGTGGATAATATCTGAGTGTGGTAGACGTTTGGAGAGAGATATTTCAAGATCCACACCTATATCGCATTCTATTTCATTGATACTTCAGTGTAGATTGAGATGATGGTTTCTTTTCCCACAAGACTTCTTCTTTATTCACGTTTAGAGAGTACACTCACCTGGAAGTAACTACTGACATCTAAACTTGGAAAGAGGTATGTGGTCCGAGTTACTTATAAGTATTGAGAGCTATCGCTTTTTAGTTCCAAGAACCCCACTCCGTGAGTCTAAGGCTGCAAACTTGCAAATGTAGATGTCTATAAGCAGTTGATACAGGAGCGCTTTAGGCACATCTGTAGGATATAGCTCAATGGCTTTAGTTACCCTTGCACAGTAGCTGTCTGTTGATTCGCTGTCAATAACTCGTAAACCTCATCGTTCCACCGCCTGCGGTATGCGCCGTTACCAAAGCGCAAAGGAGTTTTAAATACCATTTAAGCTAATTCGCTTTGAAATAGTGCAAGTTTGAAGTGATCTGCCATATATTTGCTATTTAAAACCCGAAAGACTCTCCAATTTTAACAACGGGCAAGTTTTTCAAAAATGAAGCTCAGCCCGCACGCAAACCTCACATCCACATTATCTGCCTACGGAATCATAATCTCTTCTGTCTCCAGCAAACACGTTTTTATGTAACCCACAATACATACATATCTAATCAGCTAACGTACCAGCTACAACCAAATCTAACTCCCACCCACTACTGAAGTCCCAAAACCGAACTGACTGACTAAGCAACAAAACCAATCGCCCTCATGTCAACTTGAGCATACGGAAAACTCGCTGATGATGAATTTCCCGCATACAAATATCATATCTGCATACGCGTGTTCGCCCCATGCCACAATGATTAACCCTTTCTTTTCGCTACAAGCTCATGTCAAAAAAAAAAAAAATAGCCATCATATACGCTGAGTATGGGGAGCCCGATTTGGTTTAGAGTGACGAGTAGTGAGTTGCTGCTTCTTGCTTAATTTATGATAAGGGTTTGGAAAATTTGAAAATTCTTTGCAAATGAACCTACACATTTACATATGCATATACACGAAAGTAGGTGAGGGTAGAGAGTAGTGACTGTTGGCACGCACATAATGAGCTACGCTACTCAAGGATAAAGGATAAATAAAGTAAAAGTGCGCGTATGATATGGGAAAAGGTCGCGAGATAGGCAGTGTGTGTGTCAAATGTGCTTTTTTAACATCGACGACATGATGCCCCCGAGATTTAGTTAGAGCGAAAAAAATCACATACTCACACATGCTTAATTATACTCATAGAAATGTATATATATTTGATTGAAATAGCTTACACGAGTGTATTCAAATAAGTGTCTGCGCACTGTTCATTAATGCTGAAGACTTGTATGGGCTGTCAGGAAATTTCATTTTAGATTTTTAATAATGAACCTTTGTATTCCAACATATCAGAGTACATATATATATATATATATATATGTCTTCTTGCCTGGATATATTTTTAATTAATGTCGAGTGGCATGGGATAAGCTCAACTCCATTAATATTTTTCTTGGATTTTGTTATGCGTAGGGGACAGAGAAATCGAAATGATTGCCTGCGTGAAGTGAAAGGGGTGAGTGACAAGCTTATGTTTTTTTAATTTAATTTCAATTTGTTATTTTTTGTTTAAGAAAACTGAGAAAAATGTTTTACTCAAATTAAAGTTGAGTACACAGTTCTTTGTTCCTTCTCTTCACTGTTTGGTGCCAATTAGATGTACGAAGTGAAAGGTCAAAGGATGTAATTGGATGTACGAAGTGAAAGGTCAAAGGATGTAATTGGATGTACGAAGTGAAAGGTGAGCCATAAATCGTTCGAAAAACCTTCCTCTCGAAGACTCTAAACGCTGACTCATCATTTACCGTCATGTTTCACCCTTCTGAATGAGAATAATGAGCAACTTGTTGACTTTGATCTTTAGTCCAAAGCTAACCTGTAGGTAAGAATAATTCTGCTGTGGACTTCCAGATGCACATTCCTATAGGTGTTAATGCTGCTCTCCAAAAAATATGAAA
This sequence comes from Neoceratitis asiatica, assembly GCA_030068015.2. Lineage (NCBI taxonomy): Eukaryota > Metazoa > Arthropoda > Insecta > Diptera > Tephritidae > Neoceratitis > Neoceratitis asiatica. Next base: position 43,584,737 of record CM061525.1, on the reverse strand, counting down.
TCGCCTTCAAGTTTACGACAGCCAACAGTGATAGGAAGCCAAGACGCGAATACGCTGACTGTTTGTTTGATGACAAGAGATAATTGGACTTATCCGCATTCGGTACCAGACCCATTCATCTTGCTTCCTTGTACAGTCTACAGAACGGCTGAGACCGATGATGTCAATATCGTCGACATACGGCATCATCTGTACAGAAGATTGTACTTTCTCTGTTTAGCTCTGCAGCTCGTATTATTTACTCCAACATTAAGTTCAAGAATTTACACGATAAAGAGTCCACCAAGTCGGAAACAGCTTGTAGCGGTCGTTTCCAACCTTGACAGAGCGTCAGTTTAGTTGTATAAGTGTTGTGGTGCGTGTGGATCCTGCTCTCACAAGTCTTTTCAATGACTTTAACCATATTTTTTGCAGGCCAAAAGCAACACTGATAAAGTCCAATCAGTAGGTTGATGGTTGGATTCTGTCTTTCGCACAGCACACTCCTTATGACCTCAAAATCGAAGGAGCCTTTTCCACGATAATTGGCGCAGATCACGCGGTCGCCCCTTTTGTGCATTGGGCAGAGCATACTTCGTTTCCAATGTTGTTGTTATAGTAACCGCAAAATTATTCCCCTCATTGGTTTTCAGGAAAGAATGTGGGAGCGCCAGTTCCTGGGCGGATAAAAATTCAGGTCGTTTCGGCATAAAGACCCGACTGTCGCGGGAAGTTTTGGATATTAATCTCTTCTAACGACAGGCATTACTTACCGCGGGTAAACACTTGAAACCCTGACCCGCAAGGGAGACTCATATTCCAAACAACTGACATGCTTTCATATTAGGATAGTTCGTACGGTAAGACATAGCCTTCTGCGGTATTTTTGTTCTTCAGGCGCGCAATTGTTATTCGGATTTCTTCAAGGTCGGATAATGGAACGTCTGTTCCATCTTTATCCATTGGAGAATCGAGTTCGCCATCTTCTGGTGTTTCAATTGCACTGTCATTCAGTAGGCTGGAGAAATGTTTCCTCCATAAATTCAGTATACTTTGGACATTAGTCGCTAGATCACCACTTTGGATTCAACGTGAATATTCGTCGTTCTTGAAATCTTCTGTAAGTCGCCACATTTTTTCATAGAATTTCCAAGAAGCTTCTCAAGCTGTGCACGCCTTTCGGCAAATCGCTTTTGTTTCTATCTACAAAGGCATCCTGGATCCTTCTTCAACTATCGATATCTCTCTCACACGTTCCCATCGACTATGCAAGTCGAGTAGAAAACTCTGCTTGGTTGTCTGTTGTGATTACAGCTTTCCGACGTCAAAATTCCCTTGTGTTTGACAAAGGACGACCTTTGTTGCTCAATCTGGTTGCGAGTTTGTCTCGATCTGGTCGCAGCCAAGTTGTTTAATGAATTTCCTTTTGCTTTAATAACATATAATACTGCAGACAACCATCTTTCGGTCTCCGGCGAAGTCGATCAGCTTCTACCCATTTAGGAATATTTCGTAGTGGAGACAGACTTTCCGACTGTTGTGCCGATTATACCTTCTTTGCGCTTTCACACGTTAAGATCCAGCAGCACAATTTTGACGTCGTTGCAGTACAGGTATCTTAATTGAGTTCCAAGTGTTCATAAAAGGTAGCCTTGGCCACATTGTCTTTTTTACCATTGCGGTGTAGGCGGAAATCAGTGATATGTCGAAGGACTTCGCTTTGATGCAGATTGTGCCAAGACATTCCTCTATTGGCATAAGGTTTGCGCTCCTCTACGTGGCCGTTGTGGTACATGTCACCATTGCAATTCTTGGACGGCGATTATGTCAGCTGAACGCGACTACATCCCACATATCATATCTTATTTTATTTTATTTTACTTTTCCCCCCCTAAATTTCATTTTATAATTTTATGCCATATCGAGTTGCTTATACCTCAACAAAGATGATTTATATGTGTCTTCTAGGGTGTACTCTCTACTCTTTGAGCTTATAATTAATTACATATCTGCTTCTGGTTGCGCATAAATAAATCTGCTGGCATAAATTAACCGCTAGTTGATGTTAGTGCTGTTTGTACTGGAGGTGAGCGGCATGTATGCAATGAGACTGTAGATACAATGTACATACATATGTATGGGAGAAGTATGGAATATGTTTGGTAAACAAATTTGTTGCATAGTTGCAGTCATGCACAGTGTATTTAATGCATCAAGCAAGTTTTCTAGGAATTTTCTACCAATAAAATTTTAAAAGAGGATATAGAGAAAAGGAAACGTCATTGCGTGAATCTAAAAAAAAAATTCCACAGTGAAGGAAAGATGGCTGAAATAATAGTTTCCTCTTCTGTTTTTCTTCACTTTATCACTCATTCAGTATTAAACTCCTGAATGCACTCATTTTAGTTATTTTTATGCCTATCATGATCGGAAGTATGTATGTACCAGAAAAAGTAGCGATGGACCCATCAAAATTTATACCGAGATATTTCTACGATACTGAGATATTTCTACGAAACTTGTCGGAATAGAAGACTTTTTAAATTAGCCGCCATTTAAGTACTGTTTGACAGCCAATAAAAGCATGTGAATTTTTTGCGAAAGGAGACTCGGTAAATACTATAGGACTCTCCATCATCAATTTTAATGGTTAAGAAGTGACTTACTGAGAGGCATTATCATCGTACCAGTACAATTGACGCCGAACGTTCCGTATATATGCTTGAAATAAATGTTGGCGATGTTCAACCGCAATCTAAACGTATTTTTGTACTATTTAGGTTACAGTAGATGAACTATGGATCCTCCACACCACACTACAGAATAGAGAACAGTCAAGACAGTGGGTTTCTCCGGGTGAATCTGGGACCAAAGAAGGCCAAGGTGGGTTGCCTGCCATCACGGTTATGGTTAAAGTTTCTGGGTTTCACGAGGTATCATCTACATCGATCATCTTGAAAAGGGTAACACGATCACCGCCGAATATTACTTAGAGCTTTCGGACAGATTCGATATTCATCCATCATATTCTATATGCTATTTCTTGTTCCAAATCTGAAGATATAGCTTGGCGGTAAAAGGTTCGGGTCGAATGAAGACGTCATCACAAAAACCTTGAAAGAACCTATTAACAGTTCAATTGAAAAGTCCTCGGCCTACCATAGTAAAAAAATTCCTTTTTTTAATTCAACATAGTTCTTTTCAAGAGTGACACACTCATTATAGCGACCCTCCTACTTTTCAATACCATTTTCGTAGTACGATTTGTCCTTTGCTTCAAAGTAGACCTAAGTTTCGGCGATCAATTCTTCATTCAACGAAAATTTCTCCCCCACCGAGCATTGTTTTGAGATCTAAGAACAGGGCGTAGTCGCTGAGGGCAGATCTGGAGAATATGATCGCTGCGGAATCCCAATTCATTGACTTTTGCCATCGATTTCACTGACTTGTTACACGGTGCATTTTCTTGGTGAAACAGCACTTTCTTGTTCTTCAAATTTTGCCATTTTTCGGTGATTTCGTCCTTAAAACGGTTTAATAATACTATGTAATAATCGTTGTTGATAGTACTTCCTTTTTCAAGGTAGTCAATGAAAATTATTCCATGCGAATCGCAAAATATAGACGCCAGAACCTTGCTAGCCGACTGTTGCGTTGTCCCACGCTTTGGAGCGGATTCATCGTGTGCAGTCTACTGTCTGATGACTGTCGACTGGATTTCGGAGTAAAATGATGGAGTCATGTTTCATCCAATGTCACATAGCGATGCAAAAATTCGGTTTTATTACGCTTGAACGTCTCCAAGCCTTGCTCCGAATCATCAACTCCCCGTGGTTTTGGTCAAAAGTGAGCTCGCACGGTACCCACTTTGCATAGAGCTTTCTCATACCCAAATATTTATGAATGATATGATTTAAACGTTCAGTTTATATCCTTAGAATGCCTGCTATTTCACTCAATTTCAATTTACAGTCGTTCAAAATCATTTTGTGCATGTTTTTGATATTCTTGTCGGTAACAACATCTTTTGGGCGTCCACTGCGTTCACCGTCTTCGACGCTCATTTCATCACTTCAAAACTTAGCATGTCAATCCTTAGCGGTTAATTTTCATATTTTATCAACAGGCGAAATTCCTTTCTTATCAATTTTATCACAATAACAAAAGTTTCTTGACTCAAAATGCTATAATTCACCAACTAAGGAGCCGACAGCTGTGAAATTTATACACGCGTCGCTTGAAGGTTAGGGCTTAAAAAAAAATATTTAAAAATTTAATTCTAGTAGAGCCATCTACTTGTCAGGCCGAGGCGGGGTCTTTCCAATTGACCTGTTATTTGAAAGGAATACAAAAATTACTAAACGCAGGACTTAACGTAGAGAGCTAAAAGGAGACTATGTTGAGAAAAAACCTTTATTTAACGAAAAAAATATATTTTGTTCAAAAAGTCACTAATTTATCAAAATATCCCGGTGGGTTCATGAAAGCTACAAAGACTTCAGCATATCCGAAAAGAGCTCTACTTTCTTTTTTATTTTATTTTAATTTATTGCATATTTGTTTTTATGCATTATTTTGAGGCACCGCATACCACTGTTCAATATTTGACTGCACTAAATTTCCGAAATATGCAAAATCATGTCTGTGCACTAACTGATTTATGCTACCTGTTCGCTCACTTTGACGTTTTACCTTGATACACAACTAATAAACTCTGAGCTACGCAATTTATTTCGCTGTTATAACATACGAGTATGTATGTATATAAATACAAAAACCTACACACACACACACAAATGCATTTTACTCAACTCCTTTATTATTGGTATTTATGCAAGCGGCGCAGCGAACCCCTCAAGTCAACATTGCAACGAAATGCACCGAAAATCCATGAACACTTTCGTCGGCAAATTTTAGCTAAAGACGAAGAAGACTCTTCCCTCCTCCCACTTTCTCTCTCACTCTTTCTCAGCTTGTTGGGTATGAAAATTTTCTAATTTCACTACGCTGTGCTTCGTTGGAGCCATAAACTGTTGCAAAAAGCATTCACGCAGCTGATAATATGTACAACTACACACACACACACACACATACATGGTTATAAGCACTCTTCCATTCTTATCTTGCTTGCTGGGGCGTGACGTATGAGTAACGCGCGAATTTTCATTAGTTTGCTGAAAATCGTCTTTTGCATTTGTTTCACGTTAGCTTATGGGCCGTCGAGTGGTGTGGTGAGGCGGGTGGTCGCTGTTTGGCAGACGTTAGTAAATAGTTTGTTTATTTACCTTAAAATATGTACGCTGTATGCGCATAATTAGCCAATTAAACTTAAATTACATTGCGTGCTCAGACATATTAAGGAGTACATTTTTCATTAGATTTTTACACGCTTTCACGAATATATTTTTGGGGTAAAAAAAAGAAAAAAAATAGTGGTGAGGATCTTGAGATAAGGAAACTAAGGGCAGAAAAATATGGAGGAAATGGGCTTCGGTGTAACCATAAAATATTAATTTACTGAATCATCTTTTTTTTCAACTATATAAATAAATATTGTTTAAATTGTTTAAAAAAAATTTATTTATATATTAGATATATTAGTTATTGAACTACTCTAGATTAAGCAAGATTACTCTCTTTCAAAATATCCCGTTTCGTGAGAATTTCTTTGCTCTTATCTACTCCGCCTTTTGTTTCATGAGTCTGCTCAAGACGAATTTAACAATGTGGTGTTACTATGGCAGGGAAATCAGCTTTTTCCATTCGCCGAGAGAACACCGAGATTCTCAAAATTAATTTTCAGTTCACGTACAGTGGCACATATTTCATGCAAGTTCAATAATAAAATTTGACAACAAAAACACATTTCGAAATAATTCAAACTACCAGTTGTTGATATGAATATGTAGCTTATTAGGAGTAATCCAAGCAGAAGTCCTTTTTTCGAGAGCCTTTTTTTGACAGACCACGCATGAGTCGTGTTAAGCTGTCATGTTATTTTCCTTCAGTATTGTTTGGCATTTCATCATGGGAATACTTACGCATGAATTACGTTAACAAATCATTCAACTTTATTACGAAAATTCACATTCTGTAAAGAATGTATTTCGCGCGCTTCGCTCAACTTATGGTCAACATAATCGGCCTACTATTCGCATGAGCGTACTATTCGCAACACCTTCACCAATCTTGAGACTCAGCATTTACTACTGGATAATATTCGACCGAATAGACCACGTCCAGCACGCAGTGAAGGAAATATAGCGGCCGTAGCTGGAAGTGTACATGAAGACGGTGGGGAGTCGACTCGGCGCCGTTAGCGGCAAGTCGGACTGATGTATGGAAAGACTTGGCGCATTTTACGGCGAGATCTTAAATTGAAAGCATACAAAATACAGCTTGTGCAAGAACTGAAGCCGATCGAACTTCCCAAGCAACATCGCTTCGCTTTATGGGTTCTTGAAAAGTTCCAAGAAGATTCGAGGTTTCGAGCCAAATTTTGTTCAGCGATGAGGTCCATTTCTAGCTCAATAGGTATATAAGCATGCAAAATTGCCGCATTAGGGACGAAAAACAACCGCATAATGGTCGAAAAGAGATTCCAGAGCTGCCATTTCATCCACAAAAAACAAGGGTTAGTGCGGTTTGTGGGCGGGCGGAATCATCGGTCCATATTTCTTCAAAAATGATGCCGGTGAGAACGTAACTGTTAATGGCGACCATTATCGCGCCATGATAACCGACTATTTGATACCTAAGTTTTAAGCTCGGGATCACCGCGATATTTGGTTTCAACAAGACGGCGCCACTTCCCCCACATCGCATAAATCAATGGATTTATTGAGAGAACACTTCCAATTCACGTTTTGAGCCACCAAAATCGTGATATATCACACCGTTAGACTTTTTCCTGTAGGGAAATTTAAATTCTAAAGTCTATGCAGACAATTCCGCTTCGACTCAGATCTTGGAGCAAAACTCACACGTGTCGTTCGCTAGTTACCAGTCGAAACGTTCGAAGGAATCATCGAAAATTATATTCAACGGTTGGACCATGTGAGACGTAGCCGCGGCCAACATTTCAAAGAGATAATCTTCAAAAAATAAATGCCAAATAATGTTCTTTCGAATGATAATAAACATTCCCCATTAAATTTGAATTTTTTGTGTTTTTTTTTTCTTTAAAAAAGTAGGGAGCCTCAAAAAGGATCACCCTTTATAAGTTCTTGATGTGGCTGCGATATATTACTAAGATGAAGTGCTTTTGAAAAAATGCCAAATATTTTGTAAAAATTAATTTACTTCATTGAAAGGCTACCCTTTATCCAATTTCCCATGCTTGAAAGATCTGCAACTTTTAATTTAACCTCGTGTATATTAGTTCTTTTGAGCAACTTTGATGAGTTTCCGTTAAAAGAAAATAAACAAAATAACAATTGACAAAGTTATATATGTATGTTATATGAATATATGAGTATACGAGTACGTATGTATTAAACAATCCCAAAAAAAAATCTTTTGTCAAACAGAAAAAGGCTTAAAAATTAAGTAAAACAAAAGAAATGTCATCAGCAAGGAAGCGTATAATTGTATGTACTATGTACATTACATACATATGTATATGTGTATGTAGCTGATAAGAGATGTTGAGCCAAAGTTCTGAGACCAAAAATCAACAGACAAAAATCATGCGATCCGCTACCACTGCTGACTGACACGTGAGAGAATGAAGAATTGTTATTGGATTTAGCGGTAAAGTCGAGCAGCCTCATTTTTGTTTGCCTCGAGCCAACACAAAGGAAAGTACTCTTCTCCCTCCTGCTGTTACCAATAAGATTTTTTCTTTTCTTGAGCAAATCCAATCCAAAATTTACTTCTTTTTATCACCTCCGCGGCATCTCGTATGGATTGATTGCCTGAGTTTGTAAGTGTGGGTATACAGAGTTCCAGGTAGCGTTTGTTGCCGAGACTTCAAGCTGGTTGCCTGTACGGAAGCACTTAATGAAAACATGTAGCTTTGACATTGATTACAACCACACAGCAGCGTTGTGGCACCAAGCAAGGCTGGCTGCTGGCGGCTTCTTATATTTATTTGACTTCACCCCACTCACTCCCTCTCTCTCTCTCTCTCTTTATTTCGACTTTTGTTTGTCTACGCAAGCTGTTTTAATTCGTTGAACTGCTTCAAACAGCACTTGCTGCACGCTTAACTCTTTGTCGCGTGCGACTCCGTCGTTGAATCGCCCAGCAGCTAGCACACCAGCACCAGCTCTAACCCCTTTTGGAGCGTTTCAGCTACGTTTGGCATTTTAAAGTCACTTAAAGTGCTAAGTCCTTGCTACTTTCATTACTTTAAATTTCACTCCTTTCTCTTACTTCTCGTGCTTCCCTTCTCCTTACGCTCATTTCACTTTCGTTTTTCGCCTTTGGGGCAGAACAGCACAACGTTCAACCCTTATCACTGACATTTCATGCTGTTGTTTGCAACGTGCTGCTGCCCTTTTCGGCCGGTTTTTTGTTGCTATTACTGTTGATATTTATTGTTTTTGTTGTTGTTGTTATTTGTATTATTTATGAAAATCGTCGACGTTATCGGGCACTCAAATATTTACAACCAAAAGCTTACGGTTGCGATAATTAAAATTGTATCCGAAATTTACTCATTTCGTTGCCTCCACCGCTCACCGCGATGCGTACAAGGTATACACATGGAGTTGCATACACACACAAACATATTTGAAGGCGAGTATACTTATATATATATAAATAAAGATATAAGTATATAAATACCAACCTCTAAACACTTTCATAGAGCCTGCCTAGCCGTTGAACTTCTACGGATGCTGGTGCCTGCGCGTGGATTTTTTTTTCCAAAGGCACTCTTTACTCCCCACACACCGACTTACTTATGCACTCTCACACAAATTTAAACAATCGCATTGTACATATTTAAATTTAAAATCTTTTCGGTTTTATTTTTAATAATTCACGCATAACACAGCTGAGACGGAAACAGAGACGGAGACGGAGTCAGCGAATGGGTTAATGGCGAACTCAATGTTTAGCACTTAACAAAAGTTGTGAGCTGTGAGTTGATGGGTAAAGGTGTAGAGCGTCGCAGAGAGCCGGAGTAACGGTAGTTTGATTTTAAATCGCAAAGCAGCACACTCATTGGCACACAATTTTTCGTAATCGTACGAGCTTTTGCTGGATTTCGTACGCATCATTTTTCTCTCTTCCTAAGTAATGCCACAATTCAGCGCTTTAAATGGGAAATTATGACGCTCAAAAATGGTAGCGAGTTGGCGGTTTGAGGCATTTTAAATTATTAAAGCGGTTATACATTTTTAATTGCTGAATATTTTGAAGTATTTTATCTCGCTTATGGAAGCAAGAGCATTCAGTTACTATTGGAATTACTTTAAGTAAGTGAAAGCTACTGCTGAGTTGATTAGGGAAGGCGATTTGAAAGGGACCTCCCCTCAAACTGACCTTAGAACCGTTATAAATTCATATTGAGACTCAAAATATATCAGAATTTTTGCTCGATCCGTTTTGTGGTTGTAAACTAGCACTTAAACAAGAGTCACAATGAAAAAAAAAATAAAGAAAGAAGAAAAAATTTACTGCAATGAGAATATCCAAGCTCGAAGAGGACCTATGCAAAACTATTAAAGTCTTCGATTCAAGAGCACAGATCTGAATTGTTTAGTTCCTTAAATATAAATAAAACAGTGTACCCTCCCAACGAAATATTTGATGAGATTGCCGAAAGTGCCTTTCATCTAAGCGCTCAAAATGTACAATGAAATTGAGGAGAAAAAAGATGACAGATCAGACCGAAATGGAATGGCTTATCCGTCTAGAAGACCTTCAAGATCCTGCGCAAAGGCTGTGAACAAAGATAAACTCACTTTTGGAAACATTTCGCAAAGGGACTACAGAACTTGCCCACCGAGGCATGCAAAAATTGTAAGGAGTATATTCCCAATAAAACAGGCCGCAATAGCCGAATGGTTAGCATTGCGTACTACAATTCTCCTGAGTTCGAGTCCAGGTTCGACCAACATCCATAATTATAGAAAATTTATTTTTCTAATTGCGGTCGCTTCTCGACATTGGCGGTTCGGAGGCGGCTTATAGTAAACTGTAGGTCCCTCCAATTGGCTAGTAAAAACATCAAGACGCAAAACCACAAATTAGAGGAGGAGCTCGGTCGAAAATTGCTTCAGTGGTTACAAAGTGCCAATATATATATATTCCCAAGATTTCTGACGAATTTCCCGCGAGGAATGAACATGATCCGAATAGAAAAGTTCGCTAAGAACTTTCCAGTGTGAGATAGAAAAGGTATGAACTCGGAGAAGGGAAAGGTAAGTGAAATGCTCTATTGCAAGTATAAAGGTACTCAAGGTTACTCAAACCAAAGGTAAAAAGTGACTCAAGTCTTAAGTTTGCTTCCGAAATTTCCCACAGAGATAATCTATTGAGCTTGCAACCACGATGGAGGTTGTTCGACATCATCGTCGTGCGCCTCGTCAAAAATTATCTCGCATCACTTACTACCCTGGTAGTTACAACACTTTTTTTTACTAGAATTAAATCAAATAAGACATTTCTAGGAACAGACAACCTTTTTTCTTATCTGCGCCACTGGATGCTATCTATATATAGCTTTTCTTCTGTGTCCAGAGATACAATTACTGCTCAACTGCGGCGCCTGGATCGGAACTAAGTGGGATTGTCCAAGTTGTATCAACATATTTGCAGAATCCGCCTTAGAATGATCGATAAATATGAAGAAGGTTCGTGCTACGGAAGTCTCTCCATGAGCACTAGCTCCACGCTTCTATCATCCTCAAGACTGAAAACGATCTTGGCGACACATGCATCATTATTAGCGCTCGCAACATCAGTGAGGGTCAACTTATATGTTTACGTTTTCTTCCGTCTTAGCACTGACAGCTTCGATTCCCTCTGGCATAGCTGTAAACTGAGAATCACCCGCCCCGCCTCGGTACGAAGAATCTTAAGAGCCAAGATACCGGGCCAAAGTTGAAAACCCCTTTTACGTTGCTGAGATGATCGGAGAACTCATCATCGAGAACGAAACCAATGCTTTTTGATAGTGTCAATTGGTATTCTCAAGCCGAATGATCTTACAGATATGTGTCGAAAGGGTCTTAGCTTCAGTTTTCGCAGTAGGGATATGCCAGAACCACTAGGAAGCAAAATCTTATCTAGCACACCAACTACGACCGAATCGACCAGCTTCGCAATTCCGCTGAAAGTTAGCGTTGAACGGGTCTTTTGGCTCATCACGAGTGAGATATCTCCTTACGCCGACCTCTGCTGCTTCACCGTCGGAATTTACGTACATGAGACTGCCGCCGCTGAAGTTCCTGCATCGCTGAGTGCATTGCTTGTGTTCATGCCTCCGTAGTGATCTTGGTGACGGTCCGACTGGGCTTTCCTTGCCGGAGTACACGTTTTCCTCCTGGCCCAGATGGTAAGTTGCCCCTGGTGATGAGATTCCGATATTATCTCCTAGATGACTGCGGTTTTACTCATAAACTTCTTCTAGCTTCCTTCGCACTGGCATTCCTAGCGACAGCCGAGTATAATGAGAGAATCACTATAATCTCTGATGACATTCGGTTCCGCCGTCACTTTAATTGTGTATCCATTCGGAGCTTAGTCGATTTTAGGCGGTCGACACTGATGCGCCCCCACTACCCGTGAAACTACTAAGCTGTGTGAGAAACCAAGAGAAGGTTTCCATTCAAAGACGGCTTCAGCAGTGAAAGATAAAGAGTCACTCACAGTCTTAAAATTTAAGAAAATTCTCTGAAAATTTTATGTTGTTTTCACTCTCTAATGCTTTTAAAGCATTCACCAAAAGCCTTGAAAATTATTGATTTTCACGCGAAAACTTTAGCTGCGCCTAACAATTTTACGCTTTCTCTCATAAAATAATCAAAAATTAGGCCAAAAAGTATTGCAACTTTTTTTCGAAAAAAAAAAATTTCATGAGTTTTTCATGCCTGCACAGTGGGAATTTCGAACAGTTTAAATGCTGATTTCTTTGCTCGTAACTAATTCTATATTTTTTGTTGTCTTTTGTTTGACGCGAAAGTTTTTAATTTTTATTATTAACTACCAAACTTGCAAGCAAACAAAAAGTGGGTGAGGAGTGAAGGAGAGACGAAGGAGAGTGTGGTGCAGTGGCACAAAGTTTTAAAGTAAAGTTTTCGACTTGTTTTGGGTGAGTTTTTGGCGAACAAAACCCGAGACCTCAGACGACGGTCGACGACCGACAGTGGTAGCGGCGTTGGCGTTAACTAAAACTTACTTTTTCTATTATGCGGCATTTATGGGTTAACATACAGAGAGCGGAGTGGAGAGCGAGAACTTTAAGCAAATTTAAGTTTTCAAGGTCATGTGCGTAACGCCTGGCGCTCCAGCAGTGGCTGGCGGCTGCAAATATCATAAATGTGTGAAAGTTTGGCGCTTTAAGCGAATCAAAAAACAAGTCAAAAAAGTTAATAAAATTAAAACTAAAACAAAGAAAAATTACATAGAATAAAAAATATTTGAAAAAAAATGTTGAGAGTTAAAGAGCGGGTGGGAGCTGTTGCATTAAACTTGAGCGTAAGTGGGTGAGTGGCACACCAAAAGGGTTAAGTAAGTTCACACTTAATTTTTTTGGTAAAAAAAAAAAAACAGCTTAGGTACTTATGTATGACTGTGCTTGTGGCTTTTTAAATACCTTTTTGAAAATGGAAATGTTAATGAAGCAAAGCGGAAATGAAATTTAAAACAAATTAAGAGCAAACCATAAGCAATTTTGCGCTATCCTTTGACTACCTAAATTTTTTTTTTTTTCAAATGATAAAATAAATAAAGTAAAGGGTGCGGCTTTATCCATTAGGTTACAGCACTTCAGACATATGTACATACATATAAAGCATTTATGTTCTTAATATACACATAGACCGTAAGTTCTGCGTTCGTTCACCCAACACATTTTTTAAGTAAAGTAAAAAATACGACTGAAATAGTTAATTTAGCTAAAAAAATTACATTATATTTATTCATTGTATTTTTAAGTTTAAAATGCAAAGCAAAAATTTATATTTTCATTTTCATTTTCGTTATAACGGTATATAAGTATGCCAACATGTGAACGTAGACATCACAAAATCTACGCTGAGGCTTATAATTATTTAAAAAAGCATTAAAAATTATAAAGAAAAATTAAATTTAATCATTTGTTGGATAACCACATTGTTTTAATACCTCACTTAATCGCTTTGGCATTGAATTTACCAATTTATCAGTTTCCTCAGCTGCAATTCGGGCCCTTTCTGCCAGCATAACTCTTCGCAAAACTTCTTTACTTGTTATTATATGCTGACGAATTTTTTTTCCTAATATATCCCAAATGTGCTCTATACGATTGAGATCGATTGACTGAGGAGGTGCTTTGAGCTGTATAGGGATATTGTACAAGAGCCAAAGTCTGACTATTTGAGCAATATGCCTCGGATCGTTATCCTGTTGAAACCAAAACGTCGAAGATAAGCCTAGATTTTCTGCACTTTGTTTCGAGTTCTTTTTTAAAATGTTTAAATATCCCCATTTATCCATTGTCGATTCGATAAATTCAAGCTGACCCATACCATTGGCCGCTATGCACCACCACATCATAATCCACCACCACCATGTTGCACTATACCAACAACATTTGGTTTTTCGAGGGCAGTTCCTGATTTGCGCCACACAAAGTGGCGAACTTTTATGCCGAATATACAAAATGTGCGCTCATCCAAAAAAATTACTTGTTTCCAGAATTCCGAAGACATATTTCTATAATTATGAGCAAATTCAATGCTCTCCCGTCTGTTGACAAGTGTGGTATATGTTTTTTTTCGAGCGACTCTATCATGATATCCAGCTTTACGTAAAATTTTTCTAGCAGTTTCTGTACAAATTGTTTTTTTTAAACGTTTTATTTACGTTTTCAACTATATTTATTATTTTGCGTTCTTCCCGTGCTGATAATATTTTTGGACGGCCAGATGGGGGTTTTGACATAAAAATACTGGTTTGCTTGAAATTATTTACTACGCGCTGGACGGAGGAATAGGTTCTTCCAATAGTTTGTCCAACTTTCCGGAAACTTTAGTCATCTTTCCACAGTTTAATAATTATTTTTCTTTCCGACACACTAATTTCTTTCCCTTTGGTTTCCATTTTTTTAAAACTAACAATGAAGACGTCACGAACTCGTTAAATGATTAATTAGAATGAAAGACAATAGAAAATATGCAAAAAAGAAGAAACATATTCATGAAAAGTAACGGTATTCTCAAATCAAGCAAACTGAACGTTTCTCGAAAATGGAAATAGAAATATAGGTTTTTGTTTTTGCATTTTGAACTGAGAAATATAAGGAATAAATGCATGTAAAAAATTTTAACTGAATATTTCAATTGGGTTTTTACTTTACTTAAAAAAATGTGTTGGGTGAACGCAGACTTTATGGCCTATGTGTAAACACTTTTTATCAATAAAAATTTTGTGTGCGTAAAAAATGTCCGAAAAAAGGATGCATGCGTGGTAATAAAGAGATTACAAATAGCAAAAAAAAAATGCAAATTCAGTCCAGATCCATATAACTATATGTATATTTACATAGATATGTAAATTTGTTGAACTTTCGTATGTAATTTTGCATTAAAATCTGTTTGCTTGGCCACTGGTTTTTTTCCAACTTTTGCTTAACGAATGCAAATTTTAGTAGAAAATACACACATACAATCCCATAAATACACAGTAAAATGTGAATATGTATATATGCATAGGTTATATATAAATTAAATTTTAGTCTACCTTATTTTTTACTCTTTCCAATTTTTTTTGTAACTTTTTTTTCTTTTTTTTTCTTCTATTATTCCACTCATGGTCATTTCCGTAGCATATGTTCTCGGCGCTGAATACAGCAAGAGTCATGACAACCCAAAACCAGATCCAAGCAATGCCCAGCATCAGCTCAACATCAAACCAGCCATCGAGTCAGCCATCGAGCCACATACGTGAAGTTCCGTTTCCGTGCCGCATAAACCGTTTGCAATCATTTGCTAACCTACCAGCAGGCCAACCGGTCAGCGCACAACACATCTCTTAACGGGATACCAGAAACCTTATCCTCTCGCACTCATACCGCCAGTTTTAGTCAAAAGCCACAATGCGAAGTGCAAATGTAAGCGTCAACGCGGTCGCACTGACCAAATTAAGACTGCCCGCAGCGCTCAGTAAAGCTAGCCAAACACTTTAGCAACTCTCACTCACTACCTATGTGTA
The DNA here is from genome assembly GCA_030068015.2 of Neoceratitis asiatica. Classification (NCBI taxonomy): domain Eukaryota; kingdom Metazoa; phylum Arthropoda; class Insecta; order Diptera; family Tephritidae; genus Neoceratitis; species Neoceratitis asiatica. The sequence goes on along the minus strand of CM061525.1, from coordinate 43,569,392 downwards.
CCCTTCTGTCACCCTCTCTCCCCCTAAGTATTGTGTGTCCAACAGTGGATTTTTGTGTGTATTTTTGCTCTTTTTCCACTGGTTTTTGTGTCTTTCATTCATTATCAGTTGAAGAGTCTGTATAAATCTGCGCGTGCAAAAAAGTTGGACTGCAATTTCTCTATTGGACCTTTACTGTCTATATAACATATATATTTTTATGAGATATGTGCTTGTGGATCCATTTGGTTTGATGCGGCATATATATGTTCCATATTCCCATATGGAGCAGTCTAAAAAAAAACTTCCTTTTGTACTCTTCCTTTGTGTGTAGTTCAGTTCAGTTCGTTTGTTGGTTTTGTTATTCTTGTTTGCCATTCCATTACGTGATTACTAATGTCTTAATGTTGTTGTTGATGGTGATTTTCAATTTTACCCATACTTAGAACATACTGAGCACATAGTGTAGTTGAAAAGTGCTTTAGAAAATTGTGTTGTTATTGAAAATTTAGTGAATTTTGCTGACAATTTATTTGAATTGCTGGCGTAATTGATAATTAGAAAAAGGTTGATTAAATTAAATTGGTGTTAGCGCAAAAAGTGCGGTTATGCGTATACTACGGAGGGTATAGTCAAGAAAAAGTGAGAGAGAGAGAGAGAGAGACAGAGAGAGAGAGAGATAGAGAGAGAGATAAAGAGAGATAAAACGAGATAAAAAGCTAAATTAGGGGTATCAAAAGAGCTTCATTAGCTTCTCTTAGCATAACTAAGTTTTCAACATTTCTTTCATCGATCCTTGCTGATGCTAATTCTCATTTAATTTATAAGTTCTCCCGGGGGTTCTTCCGTGTATCGGCTTGCTTTTCTAACTTATTTTGAAAATTATTTTAGACGACCACTGAAAGTATAGAACTCTGAGTTATCTATTATACATTTATTGCAATTTCAGGAATATGTAGGAACTAACAGATGATCCATTTTGAGGTTCCCTACTTTTTAAATAAAAAAACATAGAAAATTCAAATTTATTGCGGAATCTTCATCATCATTCAAAAGAACATTCTTTAGCATTTATTTTTTAAAAATCATCTCTTTCTAATGTTGGCCGCGGCTACGTCTCAGATGGTTCCTCTGTAGAGTCCAATTTTCGAAGACTCGTTCGAGCATTTCGACTGGTAACTGGCGAATGGCACGCGTGATGTTTTGCTCCAATCCTGAATCAAAACGGGATTGTCCGCATAGACTCTAGACTTTACATATCCCCACAGGAAAAAGTCTAACGGTGTGATATCACACGATCTTGATCTTGGTGGACACGCGACCGACCCATAACGTGAAATTATCTGCTCACCGAAGTGTTCTCTCAATAAATCCATTGACTAATGCGATGTGTGGGACGTGGCACCGTCTTGTTGAAACCAAATGTCGCAGAGATCACGAGCTTTAATTTCAGGCATCAAATAGTCAGTTATCATGGCACGATAACGGTCGCCCTTAACGGTTACGTTCTCACCAGCATCATTTTTGAAGAAATATGAACCGATGGTTCTACCGGCCCACAAACCACACCAAACCGTTGGTTTTTCTGGATGAAATGTAAGCTCTTCAATCTCTTCAGATCGCTCTTCGTTCCAAAAATTTGTAGGCTTTCAATTTAAGATTTCAACGAAAAATGCGCCAAGTCGTTCCCTATGACTCTCCTCGATCTTCGTGTACACTCTCAGCTAAGGCCGCTATATTTTCTTCACTGCGTGCTAGACGTGGTCTATTCGGTCGAATATTATCCAATAATGAATGCTGGGTCTCAAGATGGGTGATGGTGTTGTGAATAGTACGCTTAGTAGGTCGATTATGTTGACCATACATTGAGCGAAGCGCGCAAAACATATTCTTTACAGAACGTGAATTTTCGTAATAAAGTTGAATAATTTGTAAACGTTGTTCAGACGGAAGTCTCTCCATGATGAAATGCCAAGCAATACTGAACAAATTTAACATGACAGCTTGACACGACTCACGCGTGATCTGTCAAAAAAGGGCTATTGAAAGAAGTATCTCTACTTGGATTACCCTACAGTACTCCATTTTCAGATCCCTACGCACTGACCATTCTTTATATATCTCTGGTAAGGAAAGGGCTCGAATATGCTTCATTCATTCATGCTCTTTAAATTTTTCTGAACCGACTCCTTTGTATGAATCACCTTGTCTGCTTTTGGTATTAAATTTTTGAGTAGCAGACCCTTTTTTTCACTAAAAGGATCAGGCCGCTTTTTAAATTTAAGTTTTTAATATTTAATTAAAATATAATCATTTCAAAAATAAATGCTGAAAGTTTCATTAATTACTCTTTAACGGTTAATTTAAAATCAATTTTTTAATTAAAAGTATCTAAAATGTTCACTGTAAAAAATTATTGTTAAAGTATGTATGTTCAAAAATCGTTTGAGTGATCAATTGTTCATGGTAACTACTTATGACAAAAATATGTGGACTTAAGTTTTATGATCAAGTGTAAAATGGGTGTCCACTTGACGTGATTTTGCACACCTGCAAAAATACTTTAGGAATATGGATAAGAAATCATTTTCTTCGCGTCATGGTTGCTAAGTCCAAAATTTCGAATTAAATTCCTTTACCGGCGTTGTACACCTCGCAGATCATTAATATAATTTTATATGGACATACTCAACTTCGTTGACGGGCAATGAACGATGTTTTACCCAACCTAATCCGTTTGATGAACCAAAAGTTTGTGGTGCATTCAACTCTACCTTCAATTTGATATTAAAAAGATTGTCTTAGAAGAAAATTTTAATGCTCAAAATGTAAAAGCCAAATGAAAAATGCACTTTAAAGTATTTTAACCATCTAACAATGAAGAATAATTACAACTGCGCCTAAATATATGCAACATTTGGTAAAACACTTCAACAAAAGTGACACTTGTCGTGTGAGCTCGACGCGGTTACTTATGCAAATTGGTTATTTTAATTTTTCACATTTACCAAATGAAAATGAATTTAAGCCAAGTGGAAGAAGCAGAAGCAAAGCCAATACAAATGCATTTATACCAACACCCACACCCATGTGTGTATAGAAAATAAACATTTTATTTTATTCTATATATTTATATATGTTTCACCATAGGTGTTACTCTCATCCCGCTTAAGACACATAAATCTCATACATATGCAATTTATGAACTTCCCACATACAGTGCACACACACAGAGGAGAGTCGCGAGAATCGCAGTATTTGCTAAGGCTTAAGAGGACAAAGTCGTAGAAATTATTGCCTCGAAAATTAAAAGTAAAAGAAAAAGTATTAAGTAAAAGTTTAAAAGAAAATAGAAATGTATGTAAGTGTGTATGTGTGCGTTTGGAAATTAAACGCAATAATAATAAAGTAGCTGAGACTGTGTAATACAGCTGAGAAGTGCGTGGAGGCGTTTGTATTATATCAAAGCTCAACATATGAATACAGATTGCGCTTGTAGCATATTTTAAGGCGCTGTATGTATGTACGAGTATTTAGTATGAATTTGTATTAATTTAAATACTACCGCAACATGTGTAGCTTGGAAAAATACGCAGCAGTCGCAGTAGCTGTATTGTTGTTGGTATCTATGTGTGTGTGAGTGTGTGTGTGCGTGTTCTGGGTGCTCGCGAGCGTCTCATAAAAATTCAAATTAACTCACTACTCGTGTGCTGTGCGCACAGCTGTTTCCGTCACAGATCGAAATTACTTTATGCAGCACTTAAATATTTTAATTTCGCTAAGATTTTTTATTACCAACACACACACACACACTCGCCCGCACATACAAGCAAATTTGTGTGAATTTTATTTTTCCTTTTGCTTTTTTCCTTTTAATACACAACACACATGTCGCTCATTTACGCTGATTTTTATTAGCTGGAAAAGCCACTCCTACACCTCTCTTTCTCTTCGCAAGTAGTATGTTTGTATGTATATCTAAAGTGCTTGACTTGGCGGTGTGGGTGTTCTCGCTGGCTTTAGATTAAAATATTTTATATTCACCTCAATAAAAATCATCAAAGTGTTGTTGAGAAAAACGTTCAGGAGTGGCTTTTAGAAAATTGTGCTTGAAAGCTCTGCCGTTCTGAGTACCACGAATCAATATGCAGGTTTCAAAATAATTTTCATTCAATTGTTTGCTTACCAGCCTGGTTTACTTCTTCAAATGTAAAGATAAACATAAATTACTATTTATCAAGTGGCGAAAGTCTCTAGAATGGCTATATACGAGCATATTTTGCATATATCATTTGAGAGGGAAGTATGTTGGAAATTTTCAGTTCGATTTGCATTATCCCAATTGGTGAGCAACTATGTACTTCTGCAAATGCATAAAATCCGTGAAAATGAACTTTACTTTTGAAAAACTATATAAAAGTGCATAGAATGTGCTAGGGGAATTCCAAAACTTCACGAAATATAGCAAAAGGCTTGGAGGTAGAAAGACCGTCTTAGTGTCATACAAATTGCAGACTGGATAAAAAAAAAGAACAAATACAGTCAGCTGAGAGATATGTGCAAAAAAGTTCGAGTAACGTTTGAAGACGATGACAGCTCTGAATGATCTCTCGAAGTAATTAAAACAGATATCGTGGAAAGGGCTGAAATTTTGTTATGGAGAATACCCGTCTGAAGAAAACACGGTTATCTATACCAATTGAAATATGGGATAACACCATCCACATCCTTTGAGTAGTATTAAGGGCGCACACCACGTCGAAAGGATCTAAAAATGTTAGAGACGGTAGAAACATTTATGACTACTAATTTCTGAATTGTGACAGATTACTGGCCGTCGGAACTCTAACCATAACCAGAGAATAATGCCCATCATATAAATATATGTATATATATTAGCAGTTTGTAATCCCCTAATTCATAATGAACGTCTGGCTGTTTTTGCCACAATAGGAGAGGCCTATCGTTTATATTTAACCGCCTCCGAACGGCCGATAAATTTTTATGAGGAGCTTTTTTTTCAGTCAGAAATAAAATCGGAGTCCTTAGCATCCTCTGCCGAAGGACAACTGCAATTCGCTGTTTGGCACCAATTGGAAATATCAAATGAAATCAGGCCGCTCTTCACCTGATCCTTCAAATGGAGTGGAGGTCTTCCTCTCCCTCTGCTTTGCTGAACTATGTCAATGGCGCCGTATAGCTCGTACAGCTCATATTTTGGCAAAAGGCCATAAATCTTTCGCAAAACTTTTTTCATCGACTCATCGGATGTCAACATGGTCCAAAGTTTTGATTGGTCGAAAGAGGACTTCACTTTTCCATTGAATACTCAATCCAAAGTGACACCTCAACGACAAGAGTGTGTCTGCGTTGGATCTGAAATTGTTGGTGTTTTTGACCCTGGTTCTAAGATAGACAAAATTATCTGCGACTTCGAAGTTATAACGGGCAACAGTGACGTGGGAGGCGAATCGCGAGTGCGATGACTGTTTATTTGATTACAGCAGATATTTCATCTTGTCCCCGTTCACTACCAGACCCATTTGTTTCGCTGCTATGTCTAACCTGGCAATTGTACACTCTTGAAGAACATTGTACCTTGTCTATCAAGCTCTGCAGTTCTTATATATTATTATTATTATTAAATTTTTCAGAATCAAATTGAAGAAATCACACTATAAAGAGTCGCCTTGTCTGAAACCTCATTTGGTATCGAACGGCTAGGAGAGATCCTTCCTATTTCTGGTATTATCCAGGGTCAGCTTACATAGCTGCATATTAAACTCGGGCATAGCGGAGTAGAGACAGCAAAATCAAAAGGTAGAGTGCATCAATAATTTTCACTCGAGTATTTTTCAGGATTTTCCGGCTGGATATATCTGGTCATCGGTGGATTTCCCGCGTCTAAAGACACGCTGATAAGATCCAATCAGTTCGCTCACCTTGGGCTTTAATCTCTCACACAATACGTTTAATGGAACCTTATATGCGATATTGAGGACCCTTATCCCACAATAATTGGCGCAGATCTTGGGGTCTCCCTTTGTTTGGATTGGACAGATAACAATAAGGCTCCAATCGTCGGGCATGCGTTCGTCCGACGGCATTCTGGAAAGAAGCTGATACATGTACCTTGTCAGTTTTTCGCTGCCGTATTTGAATAAGTCGGCCAGGAAGGCGTTGCCTCTAGCCGCTTTGTTATTCTTTAAGTGAACAATCGCTACTCGAACTTCATTATAGTCGGATGACGGAATGTCTATACCAGCGACAGCGATTTGGATTTCGGACTCGCCATATATTCTTCACTGCCCCTCAACAGGCTGGAGAAGTGTTGCCCGCATAAATCCAGTATACCTGGGCATCAGTCATTAGATCACCTCTTTGGATTCTACATCAGTAGTCAGGAAACAGTCTGCATAGAATGCTTAAGCATTTTCAACTTTTGTTTTTTCAGTACGAAAATGCATTTTACCTTCATCTTCAACTCGCGGTCGCTCGCAACATTGCGAGTTAGGCAATATTTTTTATCTAAACTGCACTATGATAACACTCATCGTACCAACTCTTCTTTCGTGCTTTCCGAAAACCAATAGTTTCATTCGCAGCGCTACGCAGAGCACTTAAGATGCCGTACCGCAATCCCATACACCGGGTTTTTGATAAGTGCTCTCAGAGAACAGAAGTTGAGTTGAAGTCGAGTAAAGAACCGCAAAGAATTTCTCGGAAAGTACTGTAATATTGGATACATGTCTTCCACCTACCACAACATGGTCGAGATTTCTGAACCGTAGTTGAGGCAGCACATATAAGTATACTTCAGGTGCTCGTAGAAAGAATTTTTGGTCACATTTTCTTTCCGTTTCATCGGGGAGTAGGCACAAATTAGTGATATTTTGAAGAACTTGCCTTTAATGCGGATTGTGGCGACTGAGTCTCTCTCCCACCACGAATCCTACACCAAAGACTACATTTTCTCTACATAAAATTTATACACTCTTATAACATTTTTCTTATAAAAAAGTTTTATTTATGTACTCCTGATTAAGATGGGAGGAAATTAGTGTGAGAGGAAGCAGCCGTGATATTGTATTGCCGCTAACTGAGCAGCGAGAATCAATCCCATAAGCGTAATATGCTACACAGGAGGTTACACTCAGTAGCGTGCTCATTCTCAGAAAAACGAGCTAGTCGGCTCAGTCGCTCTTGAAATTACGGCAAACAGTTTCTACCATTATTTCTTTCAAACATAATTTCGAGCTGCTCTAAGTCTTTTAAATCCGATACGACCGATCTTCAGGAAAAAATCGAACAACGAGACCATAGTTGAGACATCCCCTTTAATTGATTTAGCCTCACTCAATGGGTTTGAAGCAGGGAGTCAGCCACAGCAATATAACCTAAGATTTCTTATGGAAACTACTTTGTTTCAACTTCCCTCCCCTCTATCCGTCCATCACTCCACTCCACACTCTAAATAACAGCCAGCACTTCATTTGCCTTCAGTTGCTGCCTTTAGAGTATTTATGCCATTTCCTTTACGAATGAGGCGCCACGAAATTAAAGTAATTAACGCTGGAATTCATTATGGAACATAATTTAGATTGCTGCTGTTGTTCATTGGCCCAGTAGTTGTTGTAATTGTTTTTGTTTAGAGGACGAAGATTTTATGGTCGCGACAATGATTTAAATCATTACGCATTGGGCTAAACAACAAAAACAACAATAACAGCACGCCATATTTCGCACCCTGAAAGACAGAAAAAGAAGAGGCACACACATACAAACAATGTGTGAGTACAACAAAAACAATTATGCAAAAATTATAATTATTATTAAAAGCACGCAACGAAGCAGAAAGAAGAAGGAACTAACCAATGAACATTTAAGCGAACTACTATGCTAAGGGCATGATGAAGAAGTAGTGAGGTAGAGGCTGGCGACTGGCCACCATTTGGCGCTACTGGTGATGAACATTTTAATTCGCCAAGCTTCCAGGCTGGCAAACATTGTTGATGATGGCACTCAGCCGGACGCAGACAGGCTGTTTCCAAAGACGCGTTAGACAGTAACATAAACAAAAACAACGGCAATTACAACAACAAAGTAAGCAAGTGAAAAGACATTTCACTATTAAAGCAGAAACAATAAGTAATTATTAATAAAAGCTGTAAAAAAATTAAAAAAAAATTTAAAAATATTAAATTAAATAAAAGAAATAAAAAAATTATAATTTAAATAAAATAAAATAAAAAAGAAGCACTTGTCTTCACCATGCCGAAGTCTTTAAACCTTTCATGAAAATATCAAATATATATAACATATATCTCCTTTATAGGCTTTTTTTTTGGCAAAATTTTTACCCGAAATCACACATCTCAACAAATCGGTTTTTAGTACCAATATTTAGTACATTATAAATTTAGAGATTAACAAATTTCATGTTCTTAGAACGCCCGTCAACAAACCCAAGGAAGGTTCGACGTCGATAAGCTGCAATCACAGCAGACAACCAACAGATTTTCTACTCGGCTTGCCCATCTGCTCTCTGAGAACAGTCATCAGCAACTCGATATAAAGGAACTGTGGAACGAAGTAACAAATGGTGACAGATGTCCATAGCATACTTAGTGTATGCAGAGAACACTTCTTCAATAACCTCGGAGATGGCGAACCTGAAACCCCAAATCGATGACGATGGTACAGACGTTCAATTACCCGAAAAAAATAACAAAGCAACGGTGAACCGATGGCTTACCGACAGAGCTATTCAAATACGGCAGCGAAGAACTGACAAGGTATGTACATGCATCAGCTCCCTTGCAGAATATGTTCGGACGAAAGCATGCCCGACGAATTGAACCTAAGTGTGCTCTGCCCAATTCAAAAAAAAAACACAGTCTGCGCCAATTATCGTTGCGTAAGCCTCCTTAGTATCGCATATAAGGCCCTATCTAAAGTGTTGTGAGAAAGACTAAAACCCAAGTCAACAAACTGATCGGCGCTTATCAAAGTGGCATTAGACGTGGCAAATGCACCATTTACCAGATATTAAGGAACTGCGTCTAAGTCGCTATGTCTGAATCCGATGTCCTCGCAAAACTCACACGGCTATGTAAACTGCCACTGGACAATACCAGAAATGCAGTCAGACTTGAGAACGACCTCCCCGAGTCTTTCGATACCAAACGATGGTAAGACGACATATCTCCCGTCATAAAATAAACAGTCATCGCTTGCGCGACTTGGCTTCCACGTCACTGTTGACGTAGATAATTTCGTTTATCCAGAAACCAGCATTAACAACACCAAAAATGTCAGCCTTAAAATTCAAAGCAAGTGCCACTTTCGTATGATGAGGCAATTAAAAAGTAAAGTCTTTTCTCGGCGAACCAAAACCAAACTCTACAAGTCCCTCATCCCATCTTGACATATAGTGCAGTAGCCTGGACGATGTCAACAGCCGATGAGCCGGCTTTAGGAGTTTTCGAGCGAAAAGTTTTACCGAAGATTTATGGTCGTTTGCGCCTTGGCAACGGTGAATACCGCAGACGATAGAACGTTGAACTGTACGAGTTATACGACGACATTGACATTGTTCAGCGAATAAAAATACAGGGGCTACGCTGGCTAGGTGATGTCGTCAGAATGGATGAAAGCACACCAGCCTTGAAAGTACTCTACAGAGTACCCGCTTGTGGAAGCAGAGGAAGAGGAGGACATCCACTACGTTAGAAGGATCAGGTGGAGAGCGACCTGGTACCACTTGGTATTTCTAACTGGCGCCAAGCAACAAAGAGAAGCAACGAGTGTCACGCTATTGTGAATGCGGCTATAATCACGTAAGCGGTGCCTACACCAAAGAAGAAGAAGAAGAAAAAGATTTTGCGACTAAACATCTGGTTTTTGAACAAATCGGTTGTATGGGATCTATATGATATAATCGACTGATGCCGTCAATTCTGACAGAAACTGAGGAACTATTTTGCGTTGAAACAGACGGACGGCCAGACATGGCTAAATTAACTCAGCTCGTCATTTTGATACGATAATACGGTATAAATTTTAGTGGGTCTATTTTTTTCCTTCTGGTTCTTAATATATTATTTCATGTACAGGAAAGGTTTAATAAAATAAATTGAAATAAAATAAAATAAATTAAAATAAAATAAAATAAATAAAAATACAATAAAGTTAAATGAAATAATTTAAATTAAAATTAAAAAATTTAATTTAAATCTAATAAAAAGAAATAAAAATAAAATTTAATACAAAAAAAATTAAAATAAATAAAAATATAATAAATAAAAATATATATAAATAAAAAAACTTAAATTAAATTAAATGCCCAAATGAGTTAACTGAAAAATTATGGCAAGCCATCAAACGCCTGAGTGGTCAACAGAAAATATATGACGAAAATAAGTAAATCCAAACCACGCACAACCCAATACCAATAACAATGTCCTTCTAAGCTTTTGTTGGTTGACAATTGTTGGCAATTAAAAATGTGCGCACACACACACAAATCGATCAACGCGCCCCACACCTCCTTTGAGCACCGCCCATTGAAAATCCTTATGCTCGGCCGAAGTCTCTCGGCTTAAGGCGTTAAAATGTTGAATTATTTTTGTCATTGTGCGTTTTATTGTTAATGAGAATTTCTTGTTTTTCCACAGTACAGCACAGCACAGCACTGAGTGCGTACAACAATAATAATAACAACAAAAATTTAGTGAAAAGAATGTATATATGTATGTCCATGTATAAGCACCATTAATGCATTCCACCAACATAGGCGTCCAACAAATCATTGAGTGTGAAAGATTTCTGTGATTTTCTCTTCCTCTCCTTCCATCCTTCCGTGAATTTGTTTGTGATTTAATTAGTAAAATGGAATTAATGAATTTTCCACTTTTAGCGGTAGCCGTTGTGGGGAGGAGTGATTTGCGTATGATTTGTTTACGTATTATGCGTGTACGAGTATATGCCAGTCCCTGTAGTTGGCCTGTATGCACTACGAGAAGGGGTTTTATGTGTTTCTATGCAGGGCAAAGCAAAAAAAAAAAAACTAAGTCAAAATTTAAGAAATGGCATTTCAATGCGACCGAATATATCGCCGACATAAAAATCATAGTACCACCATCCCTAGATTTCTCTGTTCAGAGGAAAACAACGGAACGCATTGGTCAAAAGTCATTTCAACGCTTTTCGAACTGTTGTGTCTTTCTATTTGTATTTTATCGCATCATTACATTACACCAGTATTTACTGGAATCAATTCTGAGTATCCCAATCTCTCGGATTTGGTTAGACCAGGCGTTGTGAGAGTTGTTTTCTGCGTACTCTCCCCGGTGAAGGTTAGCACCATAAGGATCTCACTTCCGGTGTTTCTACAGAGTTTGCACATTTAGGGCAATTAAAAATGTAGACACTAAAGGATCTTTGAAAGATAGGAAAGATAAATAGGTCATGCGAAGGATGGTAACCATCGTCAAAGCCGTATTCAGCGCAAACAACTTAATGGCGAGAAGATAGAGACATACTCAGAGGCCTCCCAAAGTTTTAATAGGACGAAGACCGCATTAGCTCGACATCCAACTTGGAAAAGTACTCAAAACCGAAAAGTAGATATAAGACCATGAACGGTGACGGTCAACGGTGGGAAGTCCGCATATCATAGCTTATCAACTGACGTTACAATGCCACAACTTAAAGAGAACACAGGTGATTTACAGTGTGAGGTGGAAAAAAAATACATTCGTACATCAACCATCGCGAACTGGCATACTTAGGCCAAACTAAGCCCGACTGTGATACCACATAACAAAGGCTATAAATAAAAGCAACTCCAAAATGCTAAAATTTACAGCTGCTTAGAGAAGTGCAATCACATAACAGTTGGAAAATCATTTATTCCCCCTCGTCATGCCTGCAGCTTCTACAGGATATTCTGAAAGGGTGCCACTAGCCTTTCTGCATGCTGTCCTATAAGGGAATGTCCCGTAAATTCTCGAATAACCTTTGAGATGCCCTCCTTTTTCAACGAATATAAACACTTCGACCTTCATCGGTCTGCTGTCGCCGACATTTTTCCGCCTTACGACGGATCAAGTTTTGTTCTCCTCTTAACGCCGCCTGTCCGCGAAAATATTCCATTCGTAACAGTTTGCATGTGGCTCGTAGCATACCAGAGTTATACATACGCGTATTTAAAAAACCTCCTCGCCACTATCTGCTCAAAAAACTAGGATCTTCATAATAGAAAGGTGGAAGAAATACATTTCTTCGTTGCCGTGCAACTGCTTCAGGCAGAGCTTATGATAACACTCTGAATGACACTATGACTTCAAATCAAACCCAGAACGAATGATATAAATAATTTTAGATTTTCCATGTAAATTCACCTCGAATTTGTGGCTTGTATCTTGCTGCTTTTGAACTATATGAAGGGTCTTACGGCTTATTCCAAGCCACCTCCTAACGAAAATGGAAAATTACCTATGGGAAGAAACACTTCACATTTTCTCCGATAGGTGAGACGAGATCATTCCAGAATACACTTAGCTCATCTGTAAAACAATTTCTGAGAACATCGCTCGACACAGCGCCTAGAGTGCAATTATTTTTAATTGGAGTAGACACGGTTTATGCGATTAGAGCCGAATTAATAGATCGCACATCCTAGGAAAGGCGTGGAGGTCCTTCTCTCCCTTAAAAAAAAAAAAATACTGAAACGACTTTATCTATTCTTTTCAGCTATTCAACTATGTTTATATAATCACATATCTCGTACATCTCTTCGATCCGTCGTCCACAGTTTTCGTTCTAGCCCGTACGTAAGTCAAAAACCATAAACCTTCCGCAAAACTTTTCTCTCAAAGACTCCTAAAGCCGGCTCATCGGATATCGACGTTATCCAAGCTTCTGCAACATACAGCAGGGCGTGAAGTATGCAAGACTTTTAGACCTTTGTCATTTTTCTTCAAGGGATGATTTTGATTTTCAATTGCTCTCACAGCCCCAAGCAGCGATGCAAGTGCGATTCTGCTTTAGATTTCAAAACCGGCATTGCTGGTGGTGTTGATGATGGTTCCTTTATAAATTAAATTATCTAGCACGCGCTTCCCACTTGGATATTGTGGCCGATAAAGGGTTCTCCAATAGGTACGATATGATTTCTAAAAGTCATTTTGGCCATTTTTTAATATATCATGATCTGTCATTTCTTTTTTCATTGTATTCAGTAATGTGTACAATGCTGATTTTGCCTTGGAACAATTTGAAAACGATAACCATTTTTTTTTTAAGAAAATCATCATCTCCGATTAGGGTCACTTTCATCTGAGTGGGGCGGTAAATAAGCAAAACTGTCGATTTTGGAGCGAAGGAAATTCACAAATTATTCATGAACAACCATTACATTCATCAAATTGACAGTTTGGTGTGATTTTTGGACTGGTGGAATCATCGGTACGTACTTCTTTCGAAATTATGCTGGTAGCACAGTTACTGTCAATGGATAGCGGTTTAGATCGATAATAACCAACTTCTTATGGTTACAATTGGAAAAAGTTGATCTTAACAACATCTGGTTCCAACAAGACGAGGCCACGTGTCACAACCGAATTATTGCGGGAAAGGTTTGGAGATTCGATTATTTCAAGAAATTGTTGAACATTGAATGGCCTGCAAGAAATTGTGATTTAACACCATTAGACTACTTCTTGTGGGATTATTTGAAGTCATTGGTCTTTACCAATAAACCAGACCCTCTTCAACCTTTAAAAGTCAATATTGAACGTGCTATTTATGGTATATGACTTGATTTAGTGGAAAAAGTGCTCAAAAATTGGGTTCATCGAATTTGTTCCTGCAAAAGTAGTGGTGGAGGGCATTTGAATGATGTTATATTCAGAACTTAATTGTATCGATTGTACTTCACATTAAATAAAAAACATTTGAATTTCCTTAAGAATTAGTGTGTTTTTTTTTTTTAAACGAATCATATAACTCTTATTGGAAAACCCTATAAATATGTTAACTGCGGTATCATCAAGTACCAAGAAACGCAATGTAGAAAATGTTACTCTAAGTTACATATATTATGGGAAATTTTCTATGAGCTTAAACTTAAAGGTTGACCTTCCTTAGCAATTTTTAGTTATATCCATTTCTCTGAGCACTCTTGATCTTACTGTTGAAACAGCAATGCTACACGAATACAGCATATTTATTGATTTTTGTCTTCACAAGCTCGCTTAGTGATTAATTTCTAGAAAAAAATATTATTTTTGCTTTGGAGATTTACGAGAATGATGCTTCTTTATTCCTTTCAGTCTGTTAGAACATGTTATACACATACGTATAAGCTCAAGCTCAAGTACTCAGTACTAAAACCATCTTTCAACAACTGAACCCACTCATCACACTAAAAGAACAAGAATATTCTTTCCACATAAAGTCCAAAGAAAGACTTGAAACCTACGAAGAAGAGCTGAAAACGAGAGAGGAAAGCAGAAGCGAGAGAATCTTCCAATGTCACCTACAACACACATTTCATCCATATTCCAGTTCAAAACTATACTACTTTGTTCTGAAACCACACACAACCACCCGCTTCTCTTACAACACCAAAAAGAAAAAACTACAAACTTAAAGCAGACATTGAAAAATGATAAAAATCAAGTAACTGCAGAAAAAAGATGGCAATGTGCAGTACATAACCTAAAAAAAAAATTGAAATAAAAAATGTGTGTAAAAAGAAATTACAAACAAAGCAAATTTTTGTTGCACTTACTCTACCGCACACTCACCGGCGCGCACTTCACCGCTCTACCGCCAAAATCTTGCCACAGAGCCATTGTATTTTATGGTTGTCCTGGAAATAGACCCGCCTTCTGTACTTACATCTCTCTGCAACGAATTTGAGTGCAGCAACAACTCTTAAATTCCAGAATATGTGTGTGTGTATGTAGCGCTCCTCCTCACCGACTACCGGTTTCACAATGCAATGCTTCACTTCACTACACATCACTGCCGACTGAGGTCGGCTCCTACTTTTCCGGTTGCCAACGCATACATCGCGCTAGTGGTTGGCATGTAGTAGTACCGTTTGGCTGGTCGTTAAGCTCGCTTTTTCTAGTTTTTTCTTTATTTTTTTTTTTTTTTTTTTGTATTTTTTCTATTTTCAGATTCTCTCATTTTCTTTCCGTTTTTATTGTTGCTTTGCATTGGAAGTTTGAATTTTATTGCGCACACAGTTCGCCACTTGATGCGACGGTTTTTTTTTTCTTTGGCATTGTAGTTGGACGGATTGTGTAGGTACACAGAAGTGCATCCACCGCCGCCATATTTCAAGTGGACAGCAGCAGTGGTGTTGTCTTCAGAAGGGATTTGACAGAGTTAAAGGATGATGGTCTCTCGTTGTGAGAAAAAATATGAACTATCGAATGTACCAAGGTAAGCTAGATCTGACGACGAATCCAAGGACATAGAGAATAGCTCTGAAGTCAATGTAGTGAATTCTATGAAAAGTTTCGGCCCAATATGTAAACGGCGAAGACTGACTTCTGCTTTCCGCAGAGGGAAAGCTCAAGCTTCTTCGTTAGACCTATGAAGGTCTGAATCAATTTGTGCAACCGTTTTAATCCTACACATACAACACTTAATTCCCTTCATCCAACTTTTTTAGAATTACGTTTCCTTATAGAGACTTTTCTTGAGTCCGTTTAGGAATATTCTACTGGCACCATAATGTCTTCGTTAGATTGAACTGAAGGCTGCAAGTTGGTCGCCTATGCAGTTGATGTAACACTCGTGGTCAGGGGTAAATTCATAAGTCTGTGGAGAACCTCGTGCATAAATATAGTAACAAGTTGGAGGACCACAAATGGTCTGTCCGTAAATCTCAGTCTTATTCACTAGAAGGTTAAGCATTTCCATAACGTTTCCCCCTCGATAGGGAGGAGAGAAATAGTTGTTTTAAAATGGAACGATTTTCCGTCATTCCTTGTCAATTTTGGTTTTTCGACAAACCGTTTTCGGCGTTCCGCCATCTTCAATGCCTAGTTTCGTTCGTGACGGAAAATCGTTCCATTTTAAAACAACTTACCACCTTGTCGGAAGATCAAAACAACAAAAGGAATCAGGAGAGAAATACTTGGAGACAATCCTAGACAGGCAGAAGTCCTATTAGTATCGCTAAGCGACTCCTTCTCCATCTAAAATCCCTTCATGTGAAGACTGGAGAGGACAAAACCTTGTAAGAAAGGGGCACTTAACTTCTTGGCGGATGGGTCGAAACTTGACGGAGAGACCGATGTCGATAATTATCCATTATCTGAGAGTTTCGGCTCCAGCCTATTGCGGGCGTAAGTGGTTAATTTCAGGCAAGCAGCGAACATGCATTTACTCAGATAAAAAATCGAATATTGAAACGGATGGGCTCATTCATAGTGAGCTCTAAAACTTTGAAGGAATGTTTGTCATCTCTATCGACTTAATTCAGAATTAAAATCATATGGGTTCTGGGTCAAATCGGAATTTCTGGGAACTGATCGGCACCACCGTTTCCTTACCCAACACGTGCGACGGGGGACAAAAGCGTTGGGTTAGCCAATGGATTTACCAATCCGAAAAAGTTAACAGAACAAGTTGGAGGAACATTTCCAGTCCTGCAATCTCTCTTTTTGTGCAACCAAGCCTTGGGTCACTGTCAAATCATTGTCTAAACCAATGAGACGTGATGACCGGGTGAAAATTTCATACGGTGATCAATACTCACCGGACCCGAAGCAATGCGCGAGTTTTTTCAGACCGCAATTGACTGCGCGCCATTCGGTTGACAAAATACAATGACAAGTGAACCGCCGTTTACGTCAACTGCCCAACACCAGCGCGACGCCTAATGAAGAAGCTGAAAGAGGTTCAGAGGTTTATCGAAAAAGCAAATCTAGGCGGAATAAGCATTCTGATGCTTAAATAATTGGGTCCAGCTGGAGCAAACTACCTCACCGAGGTCCTCAACTTGCCTATGACTACACTAATCACATTCGATATGTTGAAACTGGGTAGAGTGTTTCTTCCCGAGTAGCGAAGAAAATTGAGGTCTTGCTGTTCCTGTTATTTACACAATATTTGAACCCAGCAGCGCATCAACATGGCCTCCGCAAAGTTCATAGCACCACAACCACATTAAACGCCATAAACACCCAGATAGTCTATGGTTTTAAAAAAAATCGACTCTGTCTGCGAACTTTTCTGATAGCACTCGGACATTGAGAAATTCTCATTACCATTAGGGTTGAACTACCAGGGTAGTCGACAATCATCGGTAGACTTTCGAGGTCGGAATTTCAAACCTCGTAAATTAAACAAGAGGTTCCGCAGCGAGGTGGTGTCCTCTCCGCAATGCTGTTAAATTTTTACATTTTGAGGCTCTTTTTACTATCAGAGAACGTCTCTTTGATCTCATACGCCGATTGTTGATCGATGCTGGCGTCTGGTCAGGATATTGATAATATTTGTTTGATAGAAAGCTGCTATCTCACTCACTCACTCTTTCACTGCATGACGCTTACAGCTACAACCAGCGAAATCTGCGGTCAACTTTTGCACCAGCTGTCGGAAGGAGTACCGCCGGAACTCAATGTGAAAATTGATGACGTAAAAATTCCGACGATAAATAACCCGAAGTTACTGGGATATCCTCAATTGTATTTTTCTTCGTCATTCCATGTTATAACCCCCCTTACAAGCTTTGTTTGGATGCTTGTCATCCTTTTTCTTCTTATTTTTTTATTTTGTTTCTTCTTCTCTTTTTAATTTGCCCTGCTTTCCATTTTAGACTCTTTCGCTTTGCTTTGCGTCATCCGTTATTCACCTACAACCGCCATCATGGACCAGCAACTCCAGGCAATGTTGCTATGTATGTTTGTTTGTAGGTATATATATGAGTGCTCGCCCCAATCTGGTGTTTCAGCACTATATAATGCGCATACAATAAAAACAATAATTGTTGTTGTACGAGCATGAGGGCCTAACAACAACAACAACAGTTGTAGGAATAACAGCCACGAGAACTCCGAAACCAAAAGAAAAGCAACAAAATGGACTAAAAACAGCAACAACAATAACTACAAATGACATTAATGGCAACCATTTTGTAAGGACAACAACAATTTACGACTACACACATATACACATACATATACATATATATATTGTACAAATGTATGTTGCAACAACTTTCGCATACAATTTTCAATGCAGCAGCAATAACAAATGACGACTGCAATGTGCAAGAAGAGCAGCAGCAACAGCAATAACAACAATAACAGAAACACCAACGAAGCGCAACTCAGCCCAGCTACACTCAGTTCAGTGCTGCTGAGCACACAGTTGCAACCGACGAGGCAGAACGAAGGCAACAACAATGATTTCAAGTGCCTATGTATATCTGATGTACGGTTATGCATATATGGTATGTGCGTGTGTGTGTTTATGCATGTGGCAATTGCAGGAATGCTATAAACTTGGGTAGGATGTCCTGTGCAATGGTTGGAATTAATTTATTGCCATTTGAAAAAGGAGTCTTGAACAACAAAAACAATAACAGATATAGGTATGCATATATCCACATACATATGTGTACCTACCACAGCGTATGCAATTTATTTGAGTGGAAGTGCATATATTTGTACCAAAATTGGTCTTATTTGGCGATTTGCTACATTCCGTGAAACTTTTTCAAGCGTATAAATATTGAATTACATACATATGCGACATATGTATATGTTTTCAGTAGATATCTGTGAATCTCGCATAAAAAAGTATTTACATGAGGGGCTCAAAGCTTGAATTTCCTTAGATTGTAAGGTCCGTTGGCTTTAAGCTTTAAGGTCTGTGTGGCATCAGTCTGCTATGCATGAAAGCTAAGACTTCCTGAGGCATTTTGGTCTACCCTGAATTGATAGCGGTAGATTGGCCATAACAACCGCACCGTAAGCTCTCCTTTCGCCAGGTTAGACATGGGGTGAGCCTGGTAGTGAACGAGGGCGAGAAGAATATCTCCGGTCATCAAATAAACAGTCATCGTACTCGCGATTCGGCTCCCATGTCACTATTGACAGTAATAACTTTGGAACTGCCGATGAATTCGTCTATCTAATAGCCAGCAGTAACAACACCACCAATATCAGCCTTTAAATCCAACGCAGAATCACTCTTGTCAACTAGTGCTGCTTTGGACTGAGTCGGCAATTGAAAAGTCAGGCCTTCTCCCAACGGGCCAAAACTAAACTCTACAAATTGGTCATTATTCCTGTACTGCTGTATGGTGCACAAGCTTGGACGATGTCGACTGTCCAATGAATCGGATTTTAAAGTTTTCGACAGAAAAGTTCTCCGGAAGATTTATGGTTCTTTGCACTTTGACGACGGCGAACAGTGTAACGATTAGCTGTACGAGTTATACGCCGACATTGACATAGTTCAGCGAATAGTCCGAAGAGATGAAAGCATTTCAGTTTCTTTACGTACTTCTACCCCTGCAGAACGCCAGTCCTTACTCTGGCCACTGTACGTATGTTAGTGAAGATGAAAAACCATTCCACAGTACTCTTATATAGAGTTACTAACCAGCCCTAAGAGAAGAAGTACAAGTTGTTTGCAGCACAAAGATGTCTAATCGTATAATGTCTGCGACAAAATGGTGATCCTAGTCGATTATTATTTGGACTATTCTCGCATCTTAATCATAGAAGACGTGTCCGCCTGTCCATATATCATAATATGAAAGATTTTGAATATGAGTCCTTCGTCCTAGGGGAGCCAAGTGGCTTAAAGGCTTTCTTATGCTGGAAAGAGGTGTTGCCAATTATCGGAATTCGGGCATCGGTGAATTCCGTCCTCCTCATCCCGTTTGCGAAGGTTTTGTCATGTATGATCTGAACTTTTCGACCGTTACACCTTTAATACGATGTAAAAATAGGAAGGAAGCAGGGATAGTGCTCATAGATGCATTCCAGGCGTCTCCATCCTTATGATACTTGTCCCACATCATCTTTTCGTTCATGGACATAAAGCATCGATAAGTTGGAATACCTCACTTTGATAAGGATTTATTATTTCTGACTGAGACACAGATAAAACTTTGCAAAATTTCTTTGTCACTATACAACTTAATGGCTGTAGAAGTTTACATATTTTGCTTTATGTTTATGATCCATTGAAGATAGTACAATCTTTAGGAGAGTAGGAGGTGTATGGTGCCAAAAATGAAACGTCGATTGTGCTGGCTAAGACATATTGTCCGATGGATAGGTTGAGATATTTTATTGAAACTTGGTTCACACATTTCTTGGAACACAACAACGGATGCTGTTGGGTGCGAGCAGACCAGATTCCCGCTAACCTTTCATATAACTGTATTTTTGACATAAAATCCAGTTCTAGGGTAGAAGTGCGTGAAGAGTATCGGCTCCGATGACACGTGCGTAATTTCTGTTTTGGCTTCGTTATCATTGTTCCCTTCATTTGATTTGAAGTCCAAAACCAATTTTTTGCTGCGTTAAGTGGTCGTGTTCTATTCAAAGCAAAATTCCCTTTCCGTTGTTTCCAGGGCTTAAAGCGATTTTTTGTTGAGCATAAGCGCTGCTTGAAACGTCGCCTTGGCGCTTGACTCAACCTTTACTACCTTCCAGTACATGACGGACAATTCTGGACTAAGAATCCTAATCAATTTGAGTTTTCGATTTGGCTCTTTATGCTTTACGGGACTCGAATCTCTCTGGATCTCGGTCTAAGTGGCAAATATTTGAAATCGACCGACCTGAATCACTCACGCTCCAGGGTTTACTTATCTAAGTCAAAGCGTGATTATCTTATTAAGCGCTGCCGACCTCTTGCTGTCGCACGCGACAGCTTTGATGTTTTCTTCGAACTAACCCTTTAACGGAGACTAAAGTCCTACCAAAAAAAAATAAGCTGACAGTTTTCCAGAAATAGACCCACCATACCTCTCACATAACATACTTAATTTTACCTTTGTGGATTTAGAATCGAATATTTAAGAAATTTATTGAGAACACTTGAACCTACTTAATGAATCCTCGTACGTCTGCTAACTAGAGTAAGTTTCAAATGTTTTTAAAAAATATTATAATGGGTCCTCAAGCAAGCCAACCTAACCTTCCATATAATTGGGCTTAAGTTCTACTGTGAAAGCCAGATTAGGCATCTGGCGTTTAATATAAATATCAGCCGGGTAGCTAATTTTCCTTTCACTTGAGCTCGGTCTTTCTTTCTTGTTTGTTGTTTGATAATTTCTCTTTCCCAAGCGGATATCAGCCGCAGCAATAGGAAACCTTATTACTCAAGATATATATACATTTTTGTGTGTGCGGCCGTAATTGCCGAGTGGTAAGCATTGTGTACTACAATTAGGAAGGCCTGAGTTCAAGTCTAAATTCGAGCAACTTACATACAAAATTATATGAAATTAATTTTTCCAATTGCGGTCGCCCTCGGCAGGGAATGTCAAACTGTATTTCTGGCATGAAATAAAAGCTTCTCTTTAAAATCGGTCGTTCGGAGGCGGCTTAGAAAAAACTGTAGGCCCCTTTTTTTTTTTTTTTGGTAAAAACATCAAGACGCAAAACCACAAATTGGAGGAGGCGCTCGGCCGAAAAGCGCCAAATATATATATATAACGAGTGATCCATTTCGAGGTTCCCTAATTTTTCAAAGAAAAAAACACAGAATATTCAAATTTATTGGTGAATATTTATTATCATTCGAAAGAACATTCTTTTGCATTTATATTTTGAAGATTGTATCTTTCAAATATTCCCCGCGCCTACACCCCAGATGGTCTATCCGTTGAGTCCAATTTTCGATGACTCGTTCGAGCATTTCGACTGGTAATTGGCGAATGACACGCGTGATGTTTTGCTCAAAGACCTGAATCGAAGCGGGATTGTCCGCATAGACTTTAGACTTTACATATCCCTACAGAAAAAAGTCTAACGGTGTCAAAAAAGGCTATTGAAAATTTCATCTACTTAGATCACCCTTGAAATACATTTTTGTAAAGCTTTTTTAATACTGATGAACGTTCAGAGAGAACCCCTTAAACGGATATGTCGGAGTGACTGCATTAAAACTCACTCTCTTTTAGCCGTATTCCGAAGCTCAACACTATTTTATTTTTGCATCTTGCAAACAGCACTAGGACTCTGATTACAGCAAGAATACCTCCGATCCGAAGCTAAAAAACTTTAAAATCCAGGTATTATTAGAACGAAAAATACTTTCATAATCAGATTTCTAGATTTCTTGACTACTGTGAGAGATTGGCAAGATTACCCCAATCTTCGCGTAAGCTGTTTTCGCTGCGTCGGACTTCATGCCTGTCATTGGCAATGGTATTAATCGTCAATATTTTTTAAGCCCAGCTGCAACGCCGTTTTGGGAATAATTTCCATGTCATCAGCCATCACTCATTTGAAGTTGCCGCAGCTGATGCGCTGCCTCTTCCTTCATTTTAGTACTTAATTTACGCGCACCGATTGTTTTTATGAGACTGAATTGCATACTTTTCAACATACATATCATAAGTATTATTGAATAAATGTCATGGCTTAGATTGCGTTTTGTGAGCTTTGCTGATTTGCGTAAATCTTTTGCGAAACAAAATTCCAACATCATTCATCATCGAATCGAAATCTTATGACGAGCATCGGAATCAGTTGACTGACAATGAGCGTCTGCTGGTATAAAAACTACAGGGAACATCTACACATCAAAATCCCCTAGCGTCAGCAGTAAATGATGGTATTACAACAAAACAATGCCCCAAAAGCTTAAAACCCAGCTAATTTTCACCGCAACACCACCACGCCGCTCTTATCGTTAACGAATTGTTGCTTTGGCATGCAAATTACGCTGTGTGGCACCACAAGTGGTACCCGAAACCTATCGCTTCCTTAACATCTAACCTCTTCTTTGTCTTCTCAGCCCCCCATCCATCCTCCTCCACCTTAAACGAGATAAATTACCAAGCACTTAAGTTGGATTCGCGAGATTTTTATCGCTCGTGTCACCCCCCGCCCCACGAACTCCGTAGCCGTTTGACTGACTGCCTGCTTTGACTAGCCTGTCATGGCATGGATTAAGCGATTTCCATCGCTCCTGCTGCACTCTGTTGCGCTTGAAAGTCATTGTCGCTTATTGTCGGTGTTGTTGTTCGTTTTGCTTGATGAGCGCACCAGTGAGGTGAAATGGAAAAATGAAAAATATGCCAATTCATTTGGTTTAAATTACCCTCAATGTTGTGGCGTGTGTGTGGGTACTGTTACTTGTCGCCTTAATGAGTTCGCCTCACCAGCCACCTCTACATCGTCACACCTTCAGCGTTTGTGTCGTTTTTTCTTTTTCTTTGCTTTCCCTTGCTGACTGAATGGCATTTATTTGATTAATTTTCACTGATAACCAAAGCAGATAGCTTGACTCACTTTTCATCTTGCTATCTTCTGAGGGGAATGGGTGTTTATGGCACAGGCACATTCGTTAAACTCACAGAAATGCAATAAATAATTTTGGTTGTAAGTTTAAAATGAGCTATTTATTTAATGCCAAAATAATTATTTAGGTTAAAGTGTACAAACGAGGACTGGTTGATAAGTCAGTGACTTTTTGAATTTACAGCGCAGTTACTGTAAATACAACGCTGCTCCGACCAACTGTTAAGGATCAATAGACTGCTGTAAAAATTTGAGCAAGCTGCGCCAGTTAGTTTGTGTTTGATAGCCATTGAGAGCAGAAGACCTCGTGAATTTTGACGAAATTATTTTTTTGCTTAAAAAACGTGTCACCGAAACCAAGGCTTGCCTTGATATGTACTATGAGGACTCTGCACCATCTATTTCAATAGTTAAGTGGTTTATTGAGTTCCGTTGAGGTCGTACCAGTATAAGTGACGCCGAACGTGCAGGTCGTCCAAAAGAGTTCGTCACGCCAGAAATTGTCGATAAAATCCATGGAATTATATTGAACGGTCGATAGAATAAAAGTGAGTGAGGTGTAGGCCTCTCAACTAAGTGGATATATCACATTTTATATGAATATTTGAACATAAAAAAGCTATTCGCGCGATGGGTGCCACGATTGCTAACACACGACTACAAGGGCAACCGAGTAACCACTTCAAAATAGTGTTTGACGATGTTCAACCGCAATCCAAACGAATTTTTGCGCCTTTTCGTTACCAGATACGAAACATGGAACCACCTCACCCCGCCACAGACCAAGGAACAATAAGGACTGTGGGTCCCTCTGGGTAAACATTAAAGAAGGCGAAGGTGGATATGTCTGTCGACAAGGTCTTGTTTCCAAACCTAAAGAAATGTATGGGCGGTAAGAGATGCGGGTCGAATGAAGAGGTCATCTCAGAAACAATTGCCTGTTTTGAGGGTCTTGAAATGCTGGACTAAGTGTACAAAGCTAAAAAATATAATTTTCATTCAAAAAATCAATAACTTTTCAAAACACCCTAGAAAAATATCCATAATGTAATTCCATAATTCCGTAGTTGTTCCTTCTAAGTTTTCAATTCCGACTATCAGACTCAATTTCACTCTAGTTTAGCAGATAAGCAAATCTGTAATTGCTCCCTTCGAGAGCTGAGTATTACTGCGACTTTCAGTACTAGTTCTCGGTTTTGGATTAAGAACACTCCTGATTGTCGCTGCTTTTGGGTTAGCGATCTGTTTAATTTTCGGTTTATCCTTGTGATAGGTCTCTGGATCGTTTGGATGAGAGATAGGTAAGTCGTAAGGAAATTCTTATCTCCCAACAAATACGGTCCTTGCAAACTTGTATGCTGCTGTAATCATGGTGTGCAGTCAAGCAACAGTTCAACGCCAACACCAGAAGAACAAACATTCGATCCATAAGACGGAATATGAACAAATTAAATGCAATTGAAGAGAGAGCAATATCGAGGAGACACACCCGAAAATCACAGTCAGAAGTCACAAGGTTTATGTAGAATCAACTACCAATGCAAATGTTTTTCTTCTACCATGTAAAAAAAAAATATTCACAAGGTAGAGCATTTCACTGTTAATATTAAATTGGTAGAAGTTAGGTTCGGTTTAGCTGGGTTGTACTGACTGGCTGCTATGCCTTACTTAAACTTCTTTGTACTCTGTAGTGAAGTAGTCAGCGCTTGGTTCAAAGTTTGACAGAGCCTTGATACCCAATTTGAAACATCCACTAAAACAAGTTCTAGATAAGGCCGGACAGAAGCTGAATAAGTGTTCCAACGTCCCACTTCCATCATTTTCCCTCCACACTTCCTACATGCCTCATTGTTACTAATGTCCATTCTGCTCATGTATGATACTAATACGTTGTGACCTGTCGTTAGGCCTACAGCCCTCCTGCAGTCCTTCCGCGGCCGCGCAAGCAGAAATTGGTGGATGTTTTCCTTCGCTACCACTGCACATTATATTGGCGGTCTAGCAAATCTTTAATGCAATCCATCTCACCCTGATCCGCTTTTCAGTCCTTCTAATAATTTCATTGTGTAGTGCTTTTAGCGACTTTCGTATTTTCTGTACCGGTTCGCTAGACAAACGGATGGCACTTTTAGAAATCTCATCTATTATTTCTTTCCCTTAATGTCCTTGTGACGTGGAACCCAGTAGGAATCCAATTATTTCCCTGCAGTCCCTACTAGTGCCTCTCTTTCATAATTTCGTCACGCTTTAAAAATCTATCCAAGCACTCCAGCATTCGTTATTGGATAATAATCGACCGAATGGACCACGTCCAGCAGCCGCAGCTGAGAGTGTACACGAAGACCGTGGAGAGGCGATTCGGCGTCGTTCGCAGCAACTCGGACTGACGTATGGAACGAGTTGGTCATGTCGAGATCTTAAATTACAGCTATTGCACGTTTGCGCGACGTTTTGGGCCGGTCGATTGCCCACCAAGATCGTGTGATATTACACTGTTAGACTTTTTCCTGTGGGGATATGTAAAGTCTAAAGTCTATGCCATGACAATCCCGCTTCGATTCAGGCCTTTGGAGCAAAATATCACGCGTGTCATTCACCAGTTACCAGAAGAAATGCTCGAACGAGTCATTGAAAATTGGACTCAGGGGAAGGACCATCTGAGGCGTAGCCGCGGCCAACGTTTGAGA
Source organism: Neoceratitis asiatica (assembly GCA_030068015.2). Taxonomy (NCBI): domain Eukaryota; kingdom Metazoa; phylum Arthropoda; class Insecta; order Diptera; family Tephritidae; genus Neoceratitis; species Neoceratitis asiatica. The sequence goes on along the minus strand of CM061525.1, from coordinate 43,543,204 downwards.
GTGATAATTTTCGAAAAATAAATGCCGAAGAATGTTCTTTCGAACGATAATAAACATTCCCCATTAAATTTGAATTTCCTGTGTTTTTTTCTTTAAAAAAGTAGGGAACCTCGAAATGGATCACCCTTTACATTGAATTAAATTTGTGTGATTTCCAAAAATACACATAAAAAAGACACAGTTAAAAAGCAAAAATCCGTAAAAAGCTGTGAAATATAAGAAATTTTATTTAAACTCTCCAAAAAAAGTTTCAGTAACCACTTTAAGCCTAAAACTCGAAGAGAGAACCCATTTGAACTCTCCCTGACCTCGGCAGCAGTAAATGGCAAAATGAATTTTCCACAAACTGGACAAGTGGGACAAAAACAAAAGCTGGCAAATATGGAGGAAGAGAAAGCGGGAAGGAAAGAAAAGAAAGAAATCAACACGCTACAAGGAGGGGCACACATCCGTAGAAGAAGCAGCAGCATCAGTACCATCGGCAGTGGTTGTGGCAGTACTGAAACGAAATATAAATTTTTAATAAACGTTTTTGCTAATGGCTATTTGTGCTGCTGCTCAACGCTAAAATTCATGAGCTGAATGAAGTATCAGCACCACTCAACGGAGCACAGCGAATGGCGAACGGCGAACGACGAAAGGATTGCACCACCGAGGACATACTGATGATGCTCATGTCGCTCAACAGCGTAAGCGTAACACAAAGTAACGAGTTCACTTGTGGAAATATCAAGAAACAAACAAAAAATAGTGCAAATAAGCAGAAACGCTAGCAGGAAAGTAATTTTCTAATTTAAAAATTCATTGAACGAAAATTCATTTAAAATTGAAAAATTGTTCGAGTTGCATTGGAGCAAGTGTACGGATCTCGTAGTTAAAGGGGTAGCATGAACGGTAGTATTTTGTTTTTATTGGCAAAATAGATGAGCAGCAGAGACTTGCCATGTTATACTGTTATAGAAAGTTTATGATACTTGCACTTAAGCTCGTCGAAATGGCGGCTGTCTTGTGTAAGGATACTACCATTTTTCTCAATTTTTTTTTTTTATCTCTTTATTTTCTTCTTTTTTTTTTGCTGCGTTGCCACGGATGAGTTGCTGATTGGTGGAGATCAATTCGTTTTGCTTTTGCTTTTTCTTTGGCGCCAAATTTCTGCTTCAACGCCGCTATTTAATGAACACCAGCAACAACAACAACAACAACCATAATTGCTTATTCACTGCGTTGCTATTGGAATGCAACGCCTGACTGCCGCCATTGACGTGACGCAGCGGAAAAAAGGATATTCGTAATTAACACTTGTATGAAAAGGCAATTTCGGGTGAGATTTTGAAATTTTAAATTTTAATTTGCTGCTGCGGTGCACTCGCGAGGAAAGATAAGTGAGGCAAAAGTGCGTTTTCTGGCCTAAAAGAGAATTTGGTGAAAAATTTAATGGCTGGGTTGGGGGACCTTTTCTCTGAAGTAGAAAAGAAAAAAGAAAAAAGACCATTTAGCCTCTCTTAGCTAGTAAATTTACTTGTTATGAAGTCTTCTGCGGCAGAATCCCAAAAAAATTAACTTTTTTCACAGATTTAGACCACGGGGATGATGCCTTGGATGAGTTGATTTAAGACGTGTGAAGACGTGACTCAGACTTCTGAGTTCAAATTGATATATTTCGTGCCTTTCTTTGTTTACGACGCTTTAATTTATCATTGGCACCGATAAGGATAACTGTGCCATCTGACCGTCAGATTATATACTTTCTTTCTATATCCTCTCGAAATAATTCAGCATATCTCAACAAGCCTGTTGTAACACTTAGAATATGATAGCTATGAGTTTGGTAGACATACAGAGAAAGAGAGGGAGAGAGATGTCAAATTCTTGGAGGATACCACCACCCCTAAACAGCAATCCATTTTAAACCCGTCGTTTCAGATTGAAATGGTTATGCGTTAAGCTTTAAGTTCACGAAGTAGCTCTCTTTACTAGTAGACTGGTGTTTGGGACCTCTGTGCATTATTGTCAAAAGGAGAGTATGAGAACGTTCCTTCTGCTTTATTTGTAAATTAACAATGTACCAATTGAAATCTCAGGATGCATGTGCCTCGCCTCGCTTATCGCAGCTGCATGCCACTTCGTCACGAATCTCATATCGGTCCAGCATTATGTATAACCAGTCGGCTCTACTTACAGCGACCGTCTTGTGTAGAACTGTGCGGAATTTATGAAGTGTAGAACGCATGTCTTCATGTTTCTGTGTTAACACGGATGTCGAGCAATATTCCTGGGTAATTTATGCTGAGTCAGCAGATTGTATCAAGAAATGTACAAATCTCATTGCCATGGTGGGTTTTTCCACTTTCTTCTGGTTTGTGCTTCGGGCCTGTATCTCAGGTAGCCAGTTTATCAGTCCCTTCTCAAAAACACAATACATGGCATGTTAAACGGCTATGATTCCAGTCCTTGGGCACACCATGAAGTGGTGAGACCGTCGAGTTAGCTAGAAGGGAAGCCATCCTGATCGTAGGTTCTGCTAAGACCGGCCTTCGTCCACAAGGACAATAGCAATCGTCACGAGGAAACCACTCTGAGGGTTAAAAGTTCAAGAATTTATCCGCGGTAAGGCATGCCTGTCGTAAGAGGCGACTAAAATTCAATAGTTCCCGTTACAGTCGGGACGTTATACCGGAACGACCCGAATTTTTATCGGGCCAAGGACTGTCACTCTCGCAATATTCCCCGAAAACCAATTTTGGGGAATATATTTGAGGTTATTACAATAACAACACTACATACAAAGTAACCAGGTAGATCTATCCCTTGATTAAGGGACTACGAACTAAATCTCTACTCCCGCTAAATGGGTTCGCCACTAGTATTGCAACTGAAATAAAAACAATTCACTGTCAAATGAAGACTCAAGGTGTATGGTCTACTTTCTTAATGAATGTTATCGGAGCAGCGACCACATGGACAAATGGAGGAATCAGTAAAGCACTATACAACCGTTCAACGAAAGTAAGTAATAGGGGATTGAGCAACTAGGAAAATGAGACTGACCTAACTCAAAGGTCCAAAAGTAGTAGTAACACAATAGACCACTAGGCCTCAGTGTGCTTAGTCACAGATTTGTGGCTTAATAACTCAAATCAATTTATCACAAAGTTTCTATAAAATATATATATGGGACCCACAGCAGCTACTTCTAATATAAGAAAACGGCAGAACGACAGAATGAGTCAAGTCACATCCAAATCCCTTGAAGCTTCCTAACCATCGCTTAAATAATAGGACGATCTTCAGTAAAGCCGAGCATCGCTTTGGTTTGAGCTTGTTCTACACTCGAGACTGTAGTTTTTGGATGAGTATCGCTTTCATCGTACGAAACAAACTATGGCACAACATCTATTTCAGGTTCTTTGGTCATAGAATTCATAAGTAGTACGAGTACAGTAGGTAATTTTTGGTAGAACTTATCTCCTTTTATCTCAACAAATCTAACCTTACAAGAGCTCAACTTTTAAAGAACTTCATAAAATATCTAAAATATTAATTATTTTTAAGAAATGAAGAGGCAGAAAGAAACCTCTCTCGTAGCACCACCCTTTCTTCTCAATTATTTAATTATTATTTTCTCAATTATAAAATTCTTACTTCACAATTTTTCACCCCTTTTCTTAGAGGGCGGAGGTTCGCAAGACAATGAATTATGGCCAAACAATAAATTGAAAATTTCTCGCCAACAGGCATAATTTCGATTAAGGCAGATTAAAGTCATCGACGGTTAGGCCAGCAAGCCAATAGGCAGACGGTTAGTCAACAGAGTTGTTAATGAAATAAATTTATGTAAATGTGTTTTACGAGTATATGGATGTATGTATGTCTTCAGGCATTTCATTTTTAAATACATTCTATTTATGTCTTAGCAATTTGAATAGAAAATTCTACCAATTGCCGGTCACAGCATTGGAATATCTAATTGGCAAAAATATGAATAGAGTTGAGATGGAAGAAATTGCAAACGTTTTGAAATTTGCTCAACAAAATCAATGAGGGCCGTTATTTGCTGTACATGTAGGCATGCAAGCAGAAGCAGGAGGGTACTAACAAAGGTTCGATGGTTTATTTGAACGAAAGAAATTAAGAAAAATACACATCTTAAGAATCATTATTTGAGGACATGCACTGGTGGAAGAGAGGCTCAATACGCATTCAAACGAAGTTCCTCAACTTAACGCTGATTTGCGTCCAGGCCCCGACGTAAGTGCTCATATAAAGTATCTGAAAGTGCTGTCCCCGCCACAATTACAAAATCAAGTAGTCGAAATATGTTTGTAGCGGCAGATTCATTTCGAGGTTCCCTACTTTTTTAAAGAAAAAAACAGAGAATATTCATATTTAATGGGGAATATATATTATCATTGGAAAGAACATTCTTTTGCATTTATTCTCTTTTTTTCTCTTTCAAATGTTGGCCGCGGCTATGTCTCAGATGGTCCATCCGTTGAGTCCAATTGTCTATGACTCGTTCGAGCATTTCGACAGGTAACTGGCGAATGACACGCGTGACGTTTTGCTCCAAGGCCTGAATCGATGCGGGATTATCCGCATAAGCTTTAAACTTTACATATCCCCACAGGAAACGGCCTAACTGTGATATCACACGATTTTCGTGGCCAAACAACCGACTTAAAACGAGAAATTATCTGTTCACCGGCGCCGTCTTGTCGAAACCAAATGTCGCGGAGATCACGAACCTCAATTTCAGGCATCAAATAGTCGGTTATCATGGCGCGATAACGGTCGCCATTGATGGTTACGCTCTGGTTGAAATGGCAGTTCTTGAATCTCTTCAGGTTGCTCTACGTCCCAAATCCGGCATTTTTGCTTGTTTACATACCAATTGAGCGAGAAATGGGCCCCATCGCTGAAAAAAATTTAGCTAAAAAACGTCGGACCTTCTTGAAATTATTCAAGAGCCCATAGAGTAAAGCAATGTCGCTTGGGAAGGTCGAGCGGCTTCAGTTCTAGCATAAGCTGTATAAGTTGAGCAAAGCGCGCGAAACACATTCTTTATAGAACGTAAACTTTCGTAATAAAGTTAAGAGATTTGTAAAGTTCAGGCGTAAGTCTGTGTTGTTCAGGCGTAAGTCTTTCCGTGATGAAATGCCAAACAATACTGAACAAGAATAACATGACGGCCTGACACGACTCACACGTGATCTCTCAAAAAAAGGCTATTGAAAGAAGTACTTATACTTGGATCACACTTCATATAATCGCAGTACCAAATTCTGGCAAAGGAAGCTACATGACTGTAACCAGATCGAAAGTCGAGCGACGGAAAACTCTCTCCGGTGTTCTAGATGCATGAATGTTCCGAAGGACGTAATATCAACTCGTAACACTATATTTTCGCAGCGAAGATACGCATGCCTAAGGTTTATGACAGAAAAACTTATCTCGTCTGATGCCTAGCTGTGAAAGTTAAACAACTTGGCATAGTGAACCCAAATTCCCAAATCGATGACGATGACCCGACGTAGTGTTGCCCGACTACATACTCCTGATGTCGGTCAGTAGGCTATAGGTCGCAACTACTTTGTTGTTCTTCAAGTGTGTACTGTTCGAATGTCGTCATAATCAGGTACGGAATGTTGGACACCAGATTAACTCCTTGGCTCCTACATGAGTATGCTACTGTCCTTAAAATCTTCTGTAAGTAGCCGTATCCTTTTGTAGAATTTTCTAATCTCGCATTCTGGGCCTGTACCTTTTTCCACAAATGAGTATTGATTCTCCCTTCAGTTCTTGATGTCTTTCCCATACGAAGGGCGTTGTTCTCTCTATTTTTCGAGTTAGGCAGTAATTTTTTTAGGTTATTATGTTATTGCACATTGCTCTTATATTGAGTTCTTGATGAGTACAATTGAAAAATAAATCCCTCTTTCAACGAACCAAAACCAAACTCTACAAACTCCTGGAACAAATATCTCGTTTAATGGATTTTTACACCTTCAGTACTGAGAATTTGATGTTAACGGATCTAATTCAACTAAACTTGAATGCGTTAACTTTTATTTAAGAAAATTGTAAACTAAAACCACTTTCTGCAGACGACACCGTGAATTTGAACGGAAATGGAAAAAAAGTGAATTTCGTGTGCTGATTAAACATTATTTTATGAGCAAAAAAAAAAACCATCACAGAAACCAAGACAAGGCTTGATAAATATTATGGACACTCTGCACTATCAATTTCACTTTTAACAAGTGAATTACTGATCGGATTGTCACGCCAGAAATCATCGATAAATCCATGGAATTGGACAATCGGAGAACACAAAGGAGTGTGATGGCTAAGGCTGTAGGCATCTCAACTGATCACATGAATATTTGGACACGAAAAAGTGATTCGCGCCATTGGAGGCGCGATTGCTCTCACACGACCATAAACACAATCGTGTAACTACTTCAAGGAAGAGTTGGGCGATGTTCAACCGAAATCCAAACGAATTTTTTTTTTTGCACCTTTTCTTTACCGTCGACAAAACATAGATGCACCACACTACCCCAGAGACCAGAGAGGTCATCGCCACAGTTTTTTGGGATGCACAAGTTACCTTGAAAGGGGTAAAATGATCACCGGCAAATATTATTCAGAGCTTTTTGAGCTTTGGTTCGATATTGATTTAAAACACAAACGACCGCATTTCGTGAATAAAGTGCTGTTCAATCAGGCCAATGCATGAATGCATGGGAGAAGAAATGGGTGGCCAGTAGAGAACCGGGTCGAATGAAGAGGTCATCACAGAAGCAAACTCGTATTTTGAGCACGTTGAAAGAACCTATTACTTAGAAGGAATGCAAAAATTGGAAAAACGTTGAACTAAACGTATAGAACTAAAAGGACTGACTTAACTTAGCACTTTCGTATATTGGGGCTTGGGTACCGCTGAAGTTCTTTTCTGTACAGTTTCTCGGCTTTGTCTTAATAATTTTCTAACAAGTGAAAGGGTTTCCAGTTTTTGCTAAGTCCACTCCTAAGGGCATAACATCGTTTTGTGGCATTCATATCCAATTGATTCTTCTCGGAATGTTTACCATCATTCGAAGGAAAATTCTTTGGAATTTTTTTTATGGATTATCTCTTTCAAATATTGGCCGCGGCCACGTCTTAGATGGTCCATCCGTTGAGACCAATTTTCGATGACTCGTTCTGGTAACTGGCGAATGACATGCGTGATGTTTGGCCCCAATGCCTGAATCGACAGCAAAGGTCTAACGGTGTGATATCACATGATCTTGGTGCCCAATCGATCGGCCCAAAACGTGAAATTATCCGCTCACCGAAGTGTTCTCTCAATAAATCCATTGATAGATGCGATGTGTGGGAATTGACGCCGCCATGTTGAAACCAACTGTCGTGGAGATCACGAGCTTCAAATTCAGGCATCAAATAGTCGGTTATCATAGTCACAGTCGACATTGACGGTTACTTCCCTCCGGCATCATTTTTAAACACAAACCGTTGTTTTTCTGGATAAAATGGCAACTCTTGAATCTTTTCAGGTTGCTCTTCGTCCCAAATGCGTTAATTTTGCTTGTTTGCATGCCCATTGAGCCAGAAATGGGCCTCACCGCTGAACAAAATTTGGCTCGAAAATCACGAATCTTCTTGGAACTTTTCACAGAGCGAAGCGATATCACTTGGGGAGGTCGAGCGGCTTCAGTTCTTGTACAAGCTCTATTTTATACGCTTTCAGTTTAAGATCACGACGTAAAATGCGCCAAGTCGTTCCATACGACAGTCCGAGTTGCTGCGAATGGTGCCGAATCGACTCTCCACGGCCTTCGTGTACACTCTCAGCTATGGCCGCTATATTTTCTTCACTGCGCGCTGGACGTGGTCTATTCGTTCGAATATTATCCAATAATGAATGCTGGGTCTAAAGATGAGTGATGGTGTTGCGAATAATACGCTCAGTAAGCCGATTATGTTGACCATAAGTTGAGCGAAACGCGCGAAACACATTCTTTACAGAACGTGAATTTTCGTGATAAAGTTGAATGATTTGTAAACGTTGTTCAGGCTCAAGTATTTCTCCATGATGAAATGCCAAATAATACTGAACAAAAACAACATGACAGCTTGACACGACTCACGCGTGATCTGTTAAGAAAAAGGCTATTGAAAAATGTACCTCTACTTGGATCACCCTTTTTAATCACATCATCGAACTTTTGCGAGTACCCCTGAATACATACATACATAATATACTTATTGTATTTGTTCATTTGGCAGTAAAGTCACTGCGCTTATCCTCTGGCGTTCGGATTTTACAAAATTGGCATGCAAAACTGTCAGTGGATTTCATAAAATTCGTTTTTGTTGTTTTTTGTTGTTGTTAACTTGTCACATTCGCGTCGATGTTGTTGTTACTGCCATTGCGGCACGAACTAAATATGAAGGTGGTGAAGCATGTTTCAGCAGCAGCAAAATTCAAAATATTACAACACGCAGCCACACAATGACAGAGAAAACCGACAACAGCATCAACAACAACAAAAGTAAAATTAACAACAAAAAAGTGGTAAATAAACCAACAACAAAAGCTAAAATAATATAAAATAACAGTAACACATACGCTCGAACACCCAGTGACAGTGTAGAGACAGTGGCAACACCACCAATGACAGCTACAATAATAACAACAACAGCAAAAACAATAACAACAACAAATTGTACTGCTGCCATTTGTGTTGCCACGACTGCGTTTGTAACTATTTCAAGTGTGTCAATGTGTCTGGCGATGCTCGGGTGGCAAGAAGGATTAGCAAAATTGGAGCTCCAGCTCCAGTCGCGTCGGCCTGCGCCAGCTCACCTTAAAGCCGCACAACAAAATTTGATTTGTATTACTGCGGTTTACCTTTTTCGGTGGCGAACTGAAGCGCCAGTTGAGTCAGCGGGAAACGGGAAACGGGAAGAAGAACGAAGTAGAAGAAGAGAAGGATGCAAGGACTACGTAAGCACAGTGCTCTATGCTCACTGCGTATTTTGCATTTTCAAAATGTTGTGAATACAAAGTTCTCTTCTGAATGGATTGTGCGGCTAACCGAAACAATTAAGGAAATTCATATAATGCGGACACGCAATTGGAGGCAAAGAGAATGAAGCAGACAAATGCAGGCAGATAAGACGGGTACTCAGCAGCAGCAGCAGCAGCAAGAAATCACGTAGACAGCAGCTGGCTAACAGGCATACAAGCATACAGGTAAGACACAGTTAGAGTAGAAAATGAGTCAAATATATACATCCACCAAAGAGCCAAGAGCTGGGACTGCGCACACACTGCGACCATCTCAGGAAACCAACAGCCCATCCGCCAGCATTGGAGCAACTAACTAGCTAACAAACTACTCAGTCAAGCAGTCAAGCAGTGAAGCAAGCAACCAGCCAGCCAACAGAACAGCCAACCAATCATTTCGAAAACTCCAACAACAACTGTTCCGCCAAATCACGGAAGGGTAGGGTTAAGGAAATCCGCCGCTCGGTTGGTTGTGTATAGAATGTGTAGACCAAAAGTGAGGCAATATTGTGCTGTCGCATGCATCTACTTACCTCCTTCGCATACTACCAACCGGGGCAGTCACAACTTGCAAATGACATGTCCGATATGGACGTGCAGACATACAGACGGAGTAGTGGGAGTGTAAATGACAGAGTAGCTTCGCTGACAAAAATTGCAATTTTCGTATTTGAGTGAGGTTTGCGAAGATTTCTGAAAATTTATTAAAAAATATATTTACTAAAAAAACAAAAACAAAACATCATTTCACTTTAGTTGATTTGCTGCTGATAATTCGTGACACCTGAAGCACTCAAATCAACTTGAGTCGGTATAATTGATAATCTGTGTTGAGTTAGCAAGTTTACAGTTTTGTTCATTGTTGATTTTGCTAAGAGAATTACTTTTCTATTCAGAGGAACTGTTTCGCCGATGGATAGTAGGAGATGAAAGATAACACATGAGAAGTCTTCTGAATCAACTTTCATCGATTTAATTCAGTGAAAAGTACAAGAGATGAGCTGGTGCGATGAAGTAAAAAAGGAAGGAGGAAAAATTAGTTAGAAGATAGCCTCTCGTACTGGAGCTTATGGAACGTAAGTTCGATGTGCCATGGAGCCTTGCTACCAGCTCTGCCACATCGTATTATAAGCATCTGAGTTTAGATAAGTTAGTCCCGATCTGGTATTCAGCAAATGCTGAATTCTAGAAATTGTAATCATATCGCAGATTTTAAATATTGAACCTATGGTAGCTCTGCTTGAGAAGGAATTGCGTACTCAAATGTATATAAAGGGTGATCCATTTCTAGGTACTTTTCTAAAGGAAAAACACAGAAAATTCAAATTTATTGTTGAATGTTTATTATCATTGAAAGAACATTCTTTGGCATTTTTTTTTTTGAAGATTATTTCTTTCAAATGTATGCCGTGGCTACGTCTCAGATGGTCCATCCATTGAGTCCAATTTTCGATGACTCGTTCGAGCATTTCGACTGGTAACTGGTGAATGACGCACGTGATGTTTTTCTCCAAGGCCTGAATCGAAGTGGGATTGTACGCATAGACTTTAGACTTTACATATCCCCAGAGGGAAAAGTCTAACGGTGTAATATCACACGATCTTGGTGGCGAATCGACCCGCCAAAAACGTGAGATTATCTGTTCAACGAAGTTTTCTCACAATAAATCCATTGATTGATGCGATGTGTGGAAAGTGGCGCCATCTTGTTGAAACCAACTGACGCGGAGATCACGAGCTTTAATTTCCGGCATCAAATAGTCGGTTACCATGGCGCGATAACGGTCGCCATTGACGGTTACGTTCTCCCCAGCATCACTTTTGAAGAAGTATGAACCGATGATTCCACCGGCCCACAAACCAAACCAAACCTTTGTTTTTGCAGCAATTTTTGGCTCGAAAACGTCGGATCTTCTTGGAATTTTCCAAGAGCTTATAGAGAGAAACAAGGGAAGGTCGAGCGGCTTCAGTTCTTGCACAAACTGTATTTTGTACGCTTTCGAATCGACTCTCCACGGTCTTTGTGTACTCTGCCTCAAGACGATTCAAGTTTGTATAGTTTATATTACAAAACTTGTATCAACTACTGTACATAAATCATCTTGAGGCACGTGTTGCCTTGACTTAAAAAAATTATAAAAAATCATCAAAAGGAAACTTTTTAGGGGGTGCCGCAAGAAATCTAGTGTTTAACGACCACCCTAATGGGTATTAAAATTAAAAAAATTAAGGAAGGCTTAAAGAAGCAAAAAGGTTCATTAGTTTAAAAAATTCTTCGAGGATTCCAGATAAAGATTTTCGTGATAGTGTTCAACCATTCGGGAATATATTGGTATCGTAAAAAGAGATTTTAGACAAATATTCCCTAAAAAGATAAGCAAAACTAATGAAATAAAACCCTACCGAGGGGCAATCGTAATTAGAAAAATTAATTTTCCTTAATTTGGGTTTTGGTCGAACCAGAACTCAAACTTTTTTTGTTACTTTAGCTTTACCACGCAACAAATGTTATCCATAAAAGCAAATTCAATAATCCGAAGTCTACTTATGCTTAAGGAAGAGCAATCCCATAGCAGGTGTGAAAAACGGCTGCTCCTCTTCATCATTTCTGTAGCCTATCCCCTGAGAGGCATAATATATCATAAAGCAGTTTCAATTTTATTGAAAATATTTCATTCAACATGTAAATATTGTTTTTCCAAAAATTTATGTTAAGCAAATATTGAGGTCTCAATTAACTGATATGAAAATATAAAAAATGTACTCGGCAAAACCAATCTTAGGACAAAATAAACAAAAATAAAGTATAATTTCTTCCGATTTAAAGTTTATGAGCGACTAAAGTCCGACTTAAGAGAAAAAGGGCCAGACCTAGCATTAATCGCCTGCGATGTCAAATTCATACATAAATTATGTTCACACTATGGTTAACAAGAATTTTCCGAGCTTGAAAGTCGAACAGGTAGGTAGAACTGTTAAAAAAAGGTAAAGAAAGAGATATTTACTTGAAAGTCAAAGGAAAGAAGGTAGAGGTAGGAGTAGTGGCAGAACGTATATCTATCTTAAATTCTATGAAGAAATGTTTTGATTTAAAAAATGTTTAGGATCGGAGAAATTTCGCTGGAAATCCTATCACAGGCGTTCCATCCTTCTAGACTTTTCAAGAAAACACCTTTGAAAACCTACAGGCTGAACTATTCTGTTGCTGTTTCTAGCTTCGGGTCCGCAAAATCGTTAACATATTTTTATTTGTAAAAAATTCTTGAACCTTTCCCCTAACCAGGAAGCCGAGAATCGATATACACAGAAATTATAACGATATGGTAAGTATGTAGACCTAAATATATAATCCTGTTCTTTTTGAATCAGTATTAGCAGCGCAGTTATCATGCGCTACTGTGATAACCTCTACAATTTTACCGCAGCTTTTGAAATATTGCACCCAAACTTGGTAAGCACTTACATACGTGCATTTGTCGGAACCGGCCAGATCGGACCATCTTGGCATTTAAACAACTGATTTTTCAGGTTTAAAATTTTAAGCGATAACTCCATCAAAAAAGCATCTAACAGCGTGAAATTTAGTATCAATAAAAAAGTATTATAAGCACTGGGTAGTGGATGCATTCTGGCTCACCAAAATCGAGAAAGGGCTGAACAAGTGCGGACGAACGTGAAGGTTATGCTCACTGGCATAAGGCAATATGAATTTCTGCCACCAGGTCAAACGGTCAATAAGGAGTACAAACTACAAGTTAAAAGTCATTAATGAGAAGCAATCCGCGAAAATTACGTGATTTGTAAAAAACAAAACAGTTCATATCTTTTGCAACACGATAATGCTTATGACCTGTTCACTCTTCACTGCTCGTGAATTTTTATCCATAAACAATACATCCAAAATGCCTCAGCTGCCATATTTGGTACTCATTGCCCCGTGCGACTTTTTCTAAAACATATCTCACGGATCGAGTTTGGAAAGTGTGGAATGTGGAATGGAAAAAGCGTTGACAAAAGTGCGCAATTCCTACTGGGTATTGTTTTGGACTACTGTGTACTGTTTGGTAGAAGAAGAAGAAGAGAAAGACCCCTCGAAATTTATACCGATCATATCAGAACGACAAGCTGAGTTGATTTAGATCTATCCGTTTGCTTTAACGCATACTACTCTCTCACGATTTTTGAAATATTTTAAACAAACTTGATACGTAGAGACGCTGGTATATTTATAGGATAGCCCCAATATGACCGATGTTCCAAATTTGAAATTCATCAAATGCAAGTTACAATATTTTAATTTTAAAGGGTGATCCACTTAGAGGTCCTTTTTTCAATAGCCTCTTTTTAGAGATTACGCGCGAGTCGTGCCAAGCTGTCATGTTACTTTTGTTCAGTATTGTTTGGCATTTCATCATGGAAAGACTTACGCCTGAACAACGTTTACAAATCATTCAACTTTATTACGAAAATTCACGTTCTGTAAAGAATGTGTTTCGCGCTCTTCGCACAACTTATGGTCAATATAATCGGCATACTGAGCTTACTATTCACAACACCATCACCCACCACGGAGACCGTGAAAAGTCGATTCGGCGCCATTCGCAGCAACTCGGACTGACGTATGGAACGACTTGGCGAATTTTACGTCGAGATCTTAAATTAAAAGCGTATAAAATACAGCTTGTGCAAGAACTGAAGCCGCTCGACCTTCCCAAGCGACATCGCTTCGCCCGATGGACTCTTGAAAAGTTCCAAAAAGATCCAATGTTTCGAGCTAAATTTGATCAGCGATGAGACCCAATTGTCGCGTTTGGGACGAAGAGCAACCTGAAGAGATTCAAGAGCTGCCATTTTATCCAGAAAAACAAGAACGGTTCGGTGTGATTTATGGGCCGGTGGAATCATCGGTCTATATTTCTTCAAAAATGATGCCGGTGAGAACGTAACCGTCAATGGCGACAGTTAGTGCGCCATAACAAGCGACTATTTGATGCCTGAAATTGAAGCTCGTGATCTCCGCGACATTTGGTTTTAACAAGACGGCGCTACTTCACACACATCGCATCAATCAATGGATTTATTGAGAGAACACTTCGTTGAGCAGATAACTTCACGTTTTGAGTCGATCGATTGGCCACCAAGTTCGTGTGATATCACACCGTTAGACTTTTTTCTGTGGAGATCTGTAAAGTCTAAAGTTTATATAGATAATCACGCTTCGACGCAGGCCTTGAAGCAAAACATCACGCGTGTCACTCACCGGTTATCAGTCGAAATGCTCGAACGAGTCATCGAAAATTGTACTCAAGGCGTAGCTGCGGCCAACATTTAAAAGAAATAATCTTCAAAAAATAAATACCAAAAAATGTTCTTTCAAATGATAACAAAACATTCCCCACTAAATTTGTATTTTCTTTGTTCCATTTAGTTGATGGATAAAGTTTTTTCTTCGTTAGCTTGGTTATGCTCATGTCAAATGAATGTAAATGAAATTACAAAATTATTTACAGACATACATACATATGTGCATGCATATATGCAATATGTAGATAATTAAATATTTTTCTTTACCTTAGAAAATAAAAACGGTTTAATAAAGCATGGAGAAATTAGTTCATATTGACAAAAAACAAGTTGGTACATATGTATATATATATATACTCTTGTGTTTATATATTTGTTTTTAACTGAGTACAGTTAAATAAACAAACCTATATATGTTATATACATAAACACATACATATGTAGATTTATCTAAAAGTAAACCACTAACCATTCAAATGGTTTAAACTCATTTATGTGACATTACACAAAATCCACTTTCAATATGTCTTTACTTCGAGAAAAACCATTAATTTCCTTACTTTACTCACCAATTTGCTTCGCCATCAACAACGACCAGCTGAATTTTCTATATTTTCAATGCGTCAACATTTCTTGTTTACTTGAGTAGTTTTGTTTACCACATCGTAAAATTAATGAGTATCCAAACGATAGCTCAATGGATGGATGGCTGGATGGTTGGACGCACAGGTGAGGAGAGGTGTTGAGAGACGAAGATGAAATGCGCCGTGGAGGCAAGAGGACACAACGTCAGTGTGGTGTGTGTGTGTGTGTGCTATAAAATCAATAACCCATGTAGCCGCACACAAATTAGCCACTCACTGACTAACCAAAGCACGGATGGATAGCTGGATGGGGTGAGTTGGGTATGTGAGCGCCGCACAAACACTGTACTCTAATGACTTCATCATCTTCGTCATCCAGCTAAGGGCTAGGGGCGGAAGACCATATTCTCACTAGCCCGCCCAGCTAGCTCATGACGCTTCTTTCCACCGTCTCATTGACTATTTGTGTGTCTTCGGAAGAAGATAAATGAAATCCATTATTACAACCGAATGAGCTGGCCAATGGCGATGACGGCGACGCGGCTGCTGATGATGTTGCCGGTGACTGTGTGTGCGTGTGTCAGAGACGACGACATCGACAACATGGACGACATAAAAAATTCATTAAAAGTAATAAACTAATTCCATTCGATCCTATTAAAAATCATTTTCGAATTAAGGCTATTTGCATATCCTTGATAAAGCGGCTTTTGTTGAAATCAAACTAAATGAGCCAACTTGCTGGGCCAGTTGAGCGAGTGGGGCGGTGTGGAGTGGAGGCTTCGGAGCCGAGGCGTGGAAAGTGAGCGTTGTTTTTAGCCTGCCTCAGAAGAGAACCGCCATGTGAAAAGAACTAAACAAGCCTGTTTGGCTGCTGAGCGTGTGAATGTCAATTCCTGTCTAGCGCTGAGCTCGCATCATCTTCTTCACTTGGAGCTTTGTAGGCAAACTTATTTTTGTTTATTTTCTATACGTATAGCTTGGTTGCTGTTTTGTCCACTTTGCGGTGTTTTGGTTGTATTTGATTTTATTTTTGTTATTTTTTACTGTTGTTATTGTTGTGGTCCACTTGCCAGTACGCCTTCCAAATATAAGATATTTAAATATATTTTTTTGCTATTTTTTATTACACAGAAAATTTCCTCAGCAGTCCTTTCACACACACATACACATCCACATACGCGTACATACAGCAGTAGGCGGCTGTCGTAGCTGCAGCGAGCTGTGCTGCTGCCATTGCTCATCAATCAGCTGCAGACTAATTACATAATCTCCTCTTTATTATGTTGGCTTGGACTTGTTGAGTGGATGAGTGGACGAGTGGTTGAGTACGGCTGCCGGGTATGAGGATTGTTGGGTTATTGCTGTTGTTGTGAAAGCCTTACATGGCTTTTGCCTTTCTTAGCTTGGTTCGTTGGCACAATGCCAATTTGAATGAGTTTTCCAGCCTGGGTATGTATGCGGGTGTTTGCTTTGTTTTTGTTGGTAATTTGAAAAGTTTTTGCCACAAAATTTCAATTTTAAAGGTTCAAAGGACTAAATGAATATTCAGTTGGCCGTCAAATGAGTAAAAACAAAATTTCCTGAATTTTGACATAAACATCCAATGTCCTTTTTTTATATCTATTTTACCTTTCTTTCAAATTAAACCGAATTTCGTTTTTTTTTTCCGTACAATTTGAACCTTTTTGTACGATCCCAACTCGAGAAGAGGCTTTACCATATTAAGAGTGACAGCGAAGGAAGATGACGAAAACTCGTATTTGTCGTCCGAAATAACTATCGAAATATCTGAAGATAATATCCGCTAGATGGCGCCAGAGCCTAGCTAAGCTGAATTAAATAAAGTTAACCAAAGATGGGTTGCAAGGAGAAGTGGTCCTCCACCGCTTTGTGCTGTTACAGTCCCAGGGGTATGTTCAATTTCTAATCTTTCGCGCCGGTAATGTAAGAAACCATTATTGGTCTGAGATCTGATAGACATGAGAAACGACTGCAAGAGAGCGTCGGTCTGCAACTTTGTGTTGAATTTGGCATCCGTCACATATAAACCACATATAGACAAGACTTCAATGTAAAGTAGACAACAGTCCTGCAAGAAATCTACCAATTTCGATGACGAACACTGCAAAGCCTTTGATTGCTATGAATTGATAACATGCTACTGGATTCCTCTCCCATTTTCAAAAGGAGAGTATGAAAAATGTTCATGGCAAAAAGTAAAGCTTACAAGACAGTCGGCTCGTCTGAGTCTATAGAAATAAGCGTAAATTTTGTGTTGGATCTGTGGACGCAGAGAGATTCTGCCACTAAGTTTAATCCTTGAACGGTAGGCGAAAACGCAGCCGCAATCCACATACAGTTGTGATTTTTTTACACCTTTAATGTACTTGAAATGATATATAAATTTTTACCCGAAGTATGTAAGTAACAGAAGGAGAAGAGCTAGATCCACAAAAATTTATACCGATCCCATCAGAATGACGAGCGAAGATGATTTAGCCATGTCCATCCGTCCGTGAGTTTGAACGCAAACTAGCCCCTAATTGATTTTAAACAATATTGAAAATAATAATTGGTGTGCATACTACAAAGGGATATTGAAATAATAAATTACAAATATATTGAGAAGTCATCAACAGTAGGAATCTACGAAGATCTTGAGTAGCTGCTCAATCGGCAGAATACTACAAAATTAGATGAATTACAGAAGGTTTCAATACCGAGGATTTTTCTTGTGGGTACGACAGAGATAATCTAGTAACTGATACTCAGACATGCTCAAACGTCAGTTCATAAATATTCCAGGCTGCTAAATTTCTCCGTGAGTCGAGTCGGTGTTAAATGAATGAAAAAAGTTGAACTGGCCGCCATAGTAACTTCACCTTATTAAATTCGCCTTGTGAGCGCGCTAGCATAACGGCGATAGTATGGTTGGAATAGTTGAAGTGTAGCGATAAGTATACCAGCAGCACGGCAGTTGAGTCTCAGTAGATTCAAAGTAATTGGTGAGCGGTGGTTAACTTTCAGTGACTTCGGAATGACTGGCGTGTAGCGAGGAACACGCCAGTTGTTGAGGGGCAGCGCTGAGTACACCAGCAGCACGACGGTTGGCTCTCGAAAGATTCCGAGGAACGTGCTAGTCACAAGGCGATTGGTTCTCAGTAACGTCATAATACCTGGCTGGTATCGATGACGGTATGCAGGTTGGCTCCCGGTAGTCCTGTGTAAACTAGTCCCTGTGGCAGCAAAGTGACCTAAGAAGACTGACTGTACAGACATCGTCGTACTATATGACTAGGGACTGGATCGGAAGCGAAGGGCCTCGGAGGCCAGAGGAGTGGAAGTGGAAAGATATAGCTAGTATGCTCCTTCATACGCCACATTGGAAGCGGCAAGAATGTATCCAAATGCACTGCACCTTTTACTCCATCAGCCAAGCGTGTGCTTAGTATAACAGACAAGCCGATTAGTCCTACCTAAGGCATGATTACATCTTGAACTGAAAACAGATAGACGACTGCAACTACAGGACCACGTAACTGCAGAATATTGTTGTCTACAATGGTGGCCGTGTAGTCAGCTACATAATTATATAGAAAGCGCGGCAGCGATAGCAACAAGCAGACATACAAACCTACTTATTTCCAAATTAGAAATGGGTTTAGTTGGACAACATCATACTAACTAGTGCATTTAATTTTTTAAGCCCGTAGCTAATATCCCAAATTTGCTCTACTAGCTAAGCACACAATTTACTTAACAAAACTGACCGGTCTGTTTAATACGGTCTCAACTATACTCTGGTTGAGAATTCGCAGTCACGAAGTTTGTACGAACGAAATGGTTGGTTAGGGATCAACGCAGGCTAGTTGTTTGTCCTCTTGTTGTTTTTGGTTGAATATAAAAGGTTACCCATTTAGTGGTCTCGAAAATGAAGGGCTGCATTTTGACATCTGTCAAACTAAACTGCCGAACGAAGAAAAAATTCAGGCATTTATGAAAATGGATCGCTTAGTAAACCACACAATACGTCCAAATTGATGAAACCTACTACAAAAATGTTGATTCAACCATGGTCACGTTTCGTTTATGGTGCACAAAATCATCCAACTACTCAAGCATTTGTTAAAATTTTAAACAAATTTGAAGGACTGGATCGGTAACAGTGTGCTCGTTCCACTTCAAATACCGCTGCTGTAAAAAAAATAAAGCCGAGGACGTTCTCAAGTGCTGGGACTTTCTCACGGCACATTATCGCGTATTTCGCACTTGGACTTACACCTAAATCCATATTAAGTTCAGCTCACACAACAACTGAAGTCAGCTGCCCATTCACTACGCCGTAGTTACATCGATTGGGTTTTTGATCAGTGGTGAAACCAGTGAAACTGCGGCAAGGCACATTTCTTACTCGGGGGATACGTAAATAAGACAAATTTTTGCATTTGGGGCCGAGAATCTTCAAATAATTTTAGAGAGGCCAGCACACACAAAAAGAACTTACTCTATGGTGTGTTCTTAGGTCGAGGGGTGAGTTACTTCTTTGAAAACGATAACGGCGAGACTGTCACTGTCAATTTGGAGCGATGTGGTCGTAAGATAACCGACTTTTTTTGCCCGCAATTGAAGATTACGACTTTGACAATATGTGACTACAACAAGATGGTGCCCTATGCCATACAACACAGGCGAATATGGATTTATTGCGAGAAAAATTTCCCTGCCGCTTAATCTTTCGTCTTGTTGATGTCAATTGGCCACCGAGATCGTGCGATTTGACACCATTGGACTTGTTTTTGTGGAGCCACGCGAAGACCGTTATTTACGCGGATATTGCTCTTACTCTTGAGCACTTGAGAACTAACATTCGTCAAGTTATGGCTGAGATACCACCTAATGTGTGCCAAAAAAGTGATTGAAAATTACCTCAAAAGGATCGAAGTTTGCGAAAATTCAGGAGGCGGTCATTTGAATGATAATGAATGTAGTGTATCGCATATAATGCCAAGGCTCAAGCTATATAATAAAAAAGGAATTTAATAAAAACAAATTATTTTAAATGTTTTTTATTCAGGTTTATTTTGGCAACCGCAATATGGATCACCGTTTATATGCGGCTAGTAGGTATTATTGTAACGTAGTGAATGCCAAGTTACAAACTTTATGTTTATGACAAAAAAAAGTAAGAAACTACGAGTTCCCAAAGGTAATAAACGAACCCGTAATAGAACTTAAATTTAGTGCATCGAAATTTAGTTGCATACTTTAAGGCGCTAAAGCTGATTTGCCTCACTTGTCTTTAAATACATTTACTTATCCACAAGCGACTATTCAATATAGAAATATGCGCGAGAACCCTCATAAAAATCTGCACAAATATCTACTTGCGCAAGTACATAGATACATATGTAGTTATGAAAGATATCAGCGATGAGATGATACAGTATGGGGAAATTCACATTCATACAAACATGCACACACACACACTCATATGGAGAATAATAACGCTATCATAAGCATGTGTAAGACCATCTCTCCAGTGAACTATTTGTCTTCCAGCAAATGCTTACTATCTTGGTAGAGTGTACATACGCACATATACGACTACATGGCAAACTCAAGCACTACACACATTTTCTCATGCGTACATTCTTACACACACACATATGAACTTACACCCCAATGGCATTATATTTATGAGTTCTTATGATATTTGTAAGTTCCGCATTTACATGCACAAATCTTCACGCTATTATGTCACGATAACAACAACAGCAACGAAACACTGTTATACAAACCTGCATATACTTGTACATATGTACGTATAATTGTACGCCCCGATTGCGAGTAATCCTCAGTTAGAGAATTCTTACTAATATTAGTAAAAATACAAAAATATATATTGAATTATGCTTATGAGTGTCTCTTACATCATGGGTAACCAGCAACCGGATGTAGTTGTTATTGCTGTTATCTGCCTACTACTTGCTGTTGTTGCTGCCACATCCGCATGACTTCGAAATTTTTATAGAAAACACCATTGATATTATTGCTGCTGTTGCTGTTGCGTATAATTTATACACAAACCAATAATCATAATATTTTTATTCACTTGTAAGTGGGCAAAGTAGTTTACATATGTATGTATGTGTGGGTTCATGAATTTCGGGAACGTAAACGTCCTGCCGCGGCGGTCGCGATAGCCAAGTGGTTAGCATTGCGTGCTGACATTCGGAAGGCCTGGGTTCGAGCCCAGGTTCGAGCAACATCCAAAATTATAGAAAAAAAATTTTCTAATCGTGGTCGCCCCTCGGCAGGGAATGTCAAACCCTCCGAGTGTATTTCTGGCATGAAATAAAGCTCCTCATAAAAATCCATCAGCCGTTCGGAGGCGGCTTAGAATAAACTGTAGGTCCCTCCATTTGTTGGTAAAAGCATCAAGACGCAAAACCACAAATTGGAGGAGGAGCTCGGCCGAAAATCGCTTCAGCGGTTACAAAGCGCCAAATATATATATATATAAACGTCCTGCCGCTGTCTTTTTTGGCAACTTAAAGCAAATTCATATTCATATGTGCAGCAAAGTAAGATATTTTATTGTTATTTCAGTGAGTAAATACGAATATGGAGGACGTGCATGATTGGAAGTACAGTATTGTGAAAAATATCGCTGGAAAAGTGGGAATGTAGTAGGGCTTTGATGGGCTTAAAACTTTTCGGAAACAACTAAAGATAATGAAGCAAGTTAGATTAAGTTGGAGAGGATACAAATAGAAAACTCCATTTTACTTTGATAATAACCTATCGTCGAGCCAAAATTTCCTAACCACTAAACTTTGGCCACCAAATCCGCTGAAAAATCTCAGATCAATAACCTTTCCCCCGAAAAGACCCTCAAAGAAGGAAGATAGCGTCAAAATATCGTGGCCTAAGACTGCTCTAAGCTGGGTAATCGCATAGAAAATGAGTGATTCCTTTCTACTCTTCATTTTGACAATTCGTAAATTTTTCTACCGTATTATTTTCAGTCAATATTTTCGTCAAGAAGTTGTATTATTCGACTTTAGCGCGGTCTGTTCGTTGAGTTTCTTGAGACGCAGTTTCTCGGAGCAAAAGTCATACTAATGCGTTCTTCACCCATAAGAACCTTCTCGATCGTGCCTTTTCCAGTAGCGCGTTCGCCTTAAAATTTCCCTCAATGTCTTTAAGTCTAAAGCACTATGTGAAAGACAGAGCAAACTGTTGTTACAGTGCAATACAGCAATACAATTTCGGAGTTCGGGGTAATCGCACAAAGCGCTTTTATTGTTAATTGATTGGTTGTTATCTAAGACAAAAATATCTTTAAAATCGCTATAAGCCTAATAGCAGAGATCTCCGTCTGAAAAGCAGTTTAATGATCCGGCAGCCTTAATTGGAAAATATAATCACCAACTCTCTCCGCGCCGATCCTTCTAAGTTTATATCCACGCTAACAACAGGAGTATAATCGTATAGTTCCATTCTCCCTACAGCATCTAATCATACAGGCCACTATGTAGCTTGTGATGAAAGTGTAAACTTCAAATATTTCCGATCGATCCAAAAAATTTGATTATACTAAACGAAGGCCAACCGACTAACAAGCCATGTCAAATGACAGAAAACTGAGAATTGCATTTAAGGTCAAGCACACTTTTATGTGCGGAGCACTATTAATCGCAACATATCAGATCGTTATATCTCGTCTTACCCTTGACAAGCAGATCAGGCGTCAAACCTTGAAATTTGGACCTCAACTAGAGCTCTAGACATCTGGATATCGAGCACCGCGAGCAGCTCGATGCTCGCTCGTTGCACAACTGATCAGCAGAACAAAAAAATTTTAATTTTGTTTGTCGAAATTTCTTTGGGGTATAAATAAATTTAAAATTAGTAAAAAAAAGTTTTGAGAGAAAAGTCAAAGTGCTTGTCAAAATACTAAAAATGCTCGTGCTCGGCTCGATAATATTTCGAGTAATGAGCAATAAGCAAGTGTGGGAGTGCTCGCTGCTCGAATGCTCGCACTGCTCGAGAATATTTGAGCAAATCTGGAACTCTAACTCTAACCTGTTTGCTTGGAAGGGGTTAGTACCAAAAGAGGAAGAGCTAGACCCACCAAAATTTATACCACTCGTATTAGAATTACGAGCTGAGTTTATTTACCCATGTCCGTATGTCCGTTTGCCCATCCGTCTGTTTGAACGCAAACTAGACCCATAGATTTTGAGATATTTTTACATGTACATTTGTGTAATGTATTTATCATTTGTCGGAACCGGACGAATCGGTCGACTATATCATAAAGCTCCCATACAACCGATTTGTGTAGACATGACGTTTTCGGTAAAAAATCCGCCAAAACTGAATTCGATTTGTAAATTCCAATAAATATCGACTCTAAGAATCGTCAAAATTGAATTTTACATTTTGTAATAAATTTTCTATGTTCGTGAAAGGTATAACGACTTCGGCATGGCGGGAAGACAGCACTTCTTTCTTGTTATAGGGGAATTGCCTTAAATATATGGGTATTTGTACTGACAACTTTATCGTTTATTGATGTGGTACAGTCTCAGAACGTTTTGACATATGAAGATCGTCCAAAGACAGTTTTTGTTCCGGAATCTTGTGATGCTGTCCGGAAACTGAAATAACAAGATCGTCACGTGATCTATTGTGAGATTGAGACAACTAAAGGCGTTAGTGGGACCAGCATACATTCAGTATTGCATGAACAATTAAAATTAAAAGAAAAATTGTTCACGTTGGTTACCACACGTATTGACAATCGTTAAGGAAAAGATTCGTGTCGATTGGTCTCGACCAAAAAAAAAGGAGTTCGCTGTATGGGTGTTTCGAGATGAGCCAAATCCAACAAAAGTTGTTCACACACGAAGCATTTCCAAGCAAATGCTTACCGGTTTTTGGAAAACCTGGCCTTATCGCAACCGGACCACTAGAACAACGCAGAACAATAAATTCTGAGTGGTATACAACCTTTTGTTTGCCAGTTGTGTTTCGAGAAATCAGGAAAACCAACCGCCGAAAACGTATCACTCTTCACCACGACAATGAGAGCTCTCACACATTAACTGAATCATTTGCTTTTTTGAGCACTCAAAACGTTTATTTGGTGAGTCATCCGCCGTATAGTCCTTACTTGGCACCAATTGTCTTCCTTTTATTTCAATAGGTAAAGAATAAACTGAGAGGTCAACGTTTTTCGCCACCTAAAGAGACGGTTGAGGCGTTCAGAACGCGTTTAGAGCTATCTCGATCAGAGTGACAAAATTGCTACACCAATTGATTCAAACGCATATAAAAGTGTAGAAACCTTAGTGGAGAATCTAATACTGCCTCTAATATGAGGCATAAACCCAGAGGAGAAGAATATAATAATAATGAGATGTAAACTTGTTGAACGTAATGAGAACAGTTGGTGAAGATAACTTCTAACGAAGCCCCTCTTCTGAGCTCTCTTTCAGGCTACACATGTATTGCTTTGTTTTATTTTTCAAGCCGAAATGTCAGCTTTTATGAAGATTTTACTGGAGTCAAATTCTCAGAGAAGGGCATATGTTTATGTTAATTTTTATCGAAATTAATTCTACGACCAAGATGCTATCGCCAAACTCTACAGAAGATGGAGAGAAAAAGAACAAACTACATGTCACCAGGGGCAAGAAGAAATATGCTTTGTACTACATAAAAATTGCTACTCTAGGACTTTACCGAAAAGTAGGACGCAAAAAGATGGATATACAGATGGCGTCTTGCAGTTAAACTAGGAAAGTGAACTTGTCGAAAATAGCATAAGAAGAGGTCACGAGGAATGTACACACAAAAAAAAGATGGCAGATCTAAAGTAATGGGAATTCTGACAGTATTCTTTTCGATAGAACGAACTGCAAAAAAGTTGGAATTTCATTTTACATACTGCTGAAGAAGCTGAAAGAATGATGAGGAGAAAGAATCTATCTTTCATTTTTTATGTGGCTGCTCTTCATGGGCAGAGCGCCTGTGTCTGCTAGCTACCTAGCTTGAGATTTAAAATAGAATCGAAGTGAGCCATTATATAAATTTAAGCAAAATTAGAAAATAAAATGTAACAGACCAGATTTTGGTGGGCATAAAACAAATAAAACAAGAAATAACGGCTATCTTCGGCCATGCCGAAGTCTTTATATCTTTCATGAATATATAAAACTAGCAAGTACCCGGCTTACTTCGTTACGCCGCAAAAATTAAATATACCGATGTTTAGCTTTGAGTAGAGTGTAAAAATGGGTTACACATTCATATTTGGTGCATTTTTTCTGCAAGGAATGTAATATACCACCCTCCTTTAGGTGAAATACAAACACTTTAAAATTAAACAACGTTATAAACAATTCATTTATTAACAACAAAAAACTCAAAGTTATAATAATTCAAACAAAGGTACCTACATTAGTAAAATGGATTGTGAAACGCAAAAATTAGTTCATAAAATAAGGTACATCGTGTTCATTAATTAAAAACTTCCGTGAACACAACATTCTTTGTTTTGTTGCCATCTCCAGGTATAAGAAAACCCTGGTTTTGTGGTGAACCAGTTCGCGACAGAGCGA
Organism: Neoceratitis asiatica; assembly: GCA_030068015.2. Classification (NCBI taxonomy): domain Eukaryota; kingdom Metazoa; phylum Arthropoda; class Insecta; order Diptera; family Tephritidae; genus Neoceratitis; species Neoceratitis asiatica. Next base: position 43,517,606 of record CM061525.1, on the reverse strand, counting down.
CATATAGTTGACCGTGAGAAAACACCTCGTTGCGAAGGTCTACCCCAACATAGCTAAATATTTGCCCTTGGGACTTGTTAATTGTAATTGCAAAACATATTCTCAAAGGAAACTGGACTAGCTTAAAACTAAAAGGTAGATCGCTGGGTATCATTAGTATCCGCGGAATCATTGTTGTTTCGCCTGCTGCAGGACCAGTTAAAATTATCGCTTGTATGACATTAGGCATTAATTGCGTGATTTTTAGTCTAGTACCATTACATAAATTGGGAGGCTTAAGATTTCGTAGAAGCATTATTGGCATACCAATTTCCAGACGTAGTTCAAACGGTGGTAGGCCGGAGGGGTTAAGAGAGTTAAGAAACTCCGCTGGATAGTGAACAACGTCTTCTTTATCTGTAACTTCGTCAAGGGAATTATAAATTGTGTACTCTGTTGGTATTCTTTCAGAAACAGCTTTATTAATTTCGTCTGCGGCTGAGTTTGTTAAAGTGATGATAGCTCGTTCATATAACCACTTGAAGTGCTTGTTTTGCAGATTAGCAACATCTGAGTATACCTTATCAATGAGTTCATCAATTGTTCCGACGCATGTTCCTATGATTTCTGGCAATGTTACATAACCATCGCAGGTTATGGACTTGCAGCCATTGCCTATTTTAAGTATGAAATCTGCAAACTGATTAGAAGAGCCAGTTTCACAGAGATTCACTCGCATACTGGCAGACAATTTCAACGTTTGTACATTTGACCACATATCTGATTTCTTTATGCATGCGTTGACAATATCTGCTCTTGTTCCCTTTGGAACCACTGGTAGAGTTTGTCTCAAGTCTCCTGTGAATACAAATGTAATTCCACCCATTGGCGCCTAAGAAGATCTTAAATCTCTAAGTGATAAATCTACAGCATCGATGTGATACTTATGAGACATTGTGCACTCGTCCCATATTATAAGAGATGCTTTCTGAAGAATATCAGCGGTGGAACTATTTTTCTTAATGGAGCAGGCACTCCTTTGTTCTGGTGAAAAATTAAGTGGTAGCTTAAAGGTGGAATGAGCAGTTCTTCCCCCACGCAGAAGAGTGCAGCAATGCCAGAAGAAGGAACTGCAACAGCAAGTTTGCCTTCGATGCGAACTTTAGCTAAAATAAGTGAAGTCACAAAGGTTTTACCTGTGCCTCCGGGCGCATCTATGAAAAAAATATTTCCTGCATTGTCTTCTACACTAGAGCAGACCTTATCGCATATTACTCGTTGCTCTGTGGTTAGCTTTGGCTCATTTTCTAATAAAAATTGGTGGGGTCATGGGTATTGTGCGTTGTTTCGGATATGCTTGAAATGGGGTGTAGGTCTGATATACTGCGGTTAGGTTCAGATAAACCGAAATCCGTTATACGTTTCTCACCATACGAAAAAACCAAATTATCAAGAAGAATAAGCCCCGTATTAAATATATCTTAAGTAAAGTCCATTTCAGGGTCATTACTACTCTCGCGCACACTATATAATATATCTTCACATAAGTTTTTGCAGAACAAATTCCATAAATGTGCTGGATCAGAAATCTCGCAATATATAAGCATGATCGAAAAAAGCTCTCTCATTTTTGCATTTATAATAATTGCAAATTGCAAAATTCTATTGTGAAGAGTCAATATCAACTTGAATTTATGTCTGTAGAATACCACATTTCACGCTTTTAGAAGCTTTTTTAGAGCATTTTTGACCCAAATTCTCATATCTGAACAAATCGATTGTGGATAATACCACAATGGCATGGAATTTGCTTCTAACTACTTTTTTGACTGAGTTTTGGCCAAAACCCCACATTTGAAAATATCGGTGTATGGAAGCTATATGTTATAATCGTCCGAGTTTGACGGATTTTTGACCCAAAATTGTTCACCTTTTTACCAAGATTGGTTAAAATATATGAATAAATGAGTGAATAGTTTGTGTTCAAGCTGACATACGGACAGACGGACGTATACACTTCGGACCAAAGTTCATATATAAGAGGGATATGATTTCTTTTAAAAAAGCACACTAATTGTTAAGGAAATTCAAATGTTTTTTATTTAATGTGAAGTGCAATCGATACAATTAAGTTCTGAATATAACATCATTCAAATGGCCTCCACGACTTCTTTTGCAGGAACGAAATCCATGAACCCAATTTTTGAGCACTACTTTCACTAAATCAATTCATATGTCATGTCAAAAGCACGTTCAGTATTGACTTTTGACGCTTAAAAAATGTCTGGTTTATTGCTAAAGACCAATGACTGCAAATAACCCCACAAGAAGTAATCTACTGGTGTTAAATCACAACTTCTTGGAGGCCATTCAATGTCACAATTTCTTGAAATAATCGAATCTCCAAACCTTTCTCGCAATAATTCGGTTGTCACAAGTGCTGTGTGACACGTAGCCCCGTCTTGTGGGAACCAGATGTTCTTAGTATCAGCTTCTTCGAATTGTGGCTATAAAAAGTTGGTTATCATCGATCTATACCGCTCTCCATTGACAGTAACGCTGCTACCAGCATTATTCGATGATTCCACCGAATAAAAAACCATACCGAACTGTGAATTTTGGTGAATGTAATGGTTGTTCATGAATAATTGTGGATATTCTTGGCACCAGAATCGACAGGTTTGTTTATTTACCGCACCACTCAGATGAAAATGACTATGATTTTCTTAAAAAAATCGTTATTGTTTTCAAGTTGTTCCAAGGCAAAATCACCAAATTCACTACGTTTATGGTGGTCCAATCATGAAATTGTAAACAGTACTAAATACAATTAAAAAAAAAAAACGACCGATCATGACATATTCAAAATGGACAAAACGACACTTAGAAATCATATCATCCCTATTAGCAAACCCAAAGTAAATATACTATTTCATGTTCATAAAAGGAATGAAAATCAGAAATCACATGAAATTAAATTAAATTGTCTTCTGTTAAATTAACAAAAAAAATGATATAACAAATATTTTTCTCGCCACTGTACTAAAATCAACTTGCCAAAGATACGATTAGTTAGTAGTGTATCGGCGTTTCCGCACTTCGCCGGAATCATATATTTTGCAAATATATTTCGCCACTTTATATGACAATAATAATAATAATTTTCCTCTAACCTCATAAATTTATTGCAATGAATTTTTATTGCGCTCTTTCCCTTTTATTGGCGTAGAAACAAAAATATTAGCTAATCCAATGGCAACGGTTGAGGATAAATGAGGAAATATCACATACATTTATACAATATGTAAGTATGTCTGGCCACTTTTGTAATGAATTACACTACTTAAAGCGAATTTCAATGTACAATTACAGCTAAAATTGTGCTAATAGCAGAATTGTCTAGAGAAAAACATAAAGAATTATCACAGCTAATAAAAATTATTATTAGTCAAAAATTTAAGATATTAAATTTTATTCGCCGCAGATATGCGAAGTGCGTAGACGAAGGAGATGGCGAAGGCGAGAAGGGGATTGTTAGAAAATATCGATTTTTGCAAAAGTTACTTCCGGTTAAAAGCCCATTAAACAAAAGTTTGAAAACAAACAAAACTTTCCAAAAACTTCGTGAAGCGGGATGAGAAAAACAGGCCCATAAAAATGCAGTTTATAAACTTTTGCGACTAAACACGACGCACTTGCCGTCGCTGCCGCTGCCGTCGCAACACATCTGAGCCGTTGTTGTCGTAGGCAACAAAAACTGGGCCAAACTTCGCGCCGTTTCCGCATATGCGTATGCATACCAAAAACCCAAACGTAGAAAATCTGCGTAAATTAGAGAATGTAGAAAGTAGTAGATGGGAGAGGGGGTTGCGCAAATCAGCAGGGGTATTGCGGTATAGTAAAAGTTTGCAATTAAATGCTATAAAACTTTTACATAGATTTTCAATGTTTTCCAGCATTATTCCAGCCAGCGGCGGTCACAGGGAGACTCCCAAGTTTCTCAACATGCGTTACGCAGCTGGTGAGTGTAAATGCTGTAAATGGTGCAAAGTTTTGTTTCATACGATAATTTTGTACTTTTCATTAGTAAAGTTTTTCCAGTTTTTTATTTTGTCGACCCTCCGACACTTTACCAAAAATTATGCTCAAACAAGAAAGTTGAATTTTTTTTGTTTGTGAAAGAGTTTGGTTTACGCATGCGGGACATTGCTTAGACAAAGCAGTATTGTTAGAATTTCACGCTAGAAAGTAAACACGTGTTGCCGACGGTCTCTTTTTGTCTCTCATATAAAAAAAGAGTGCAAATCACCACCAGTTAACCCAGCAGGAAAGTAAACACAAATTAAATTCACAAAATAAAAAAATAAAATGAAATCATTTAAAACAGAATTTACACAAAAGAAATATTCGAATGACATAAAATAAAACAAAACAAAAATAAACAAATAAATTTAAATTAAAATAAAATTAAAAAAATTAAAAAAAAAATTAAATATGAAGTTAAAAAAAAATTTAAATATAAATAAAATAAAAATAAAAAAATTAAATTAAATAATATTAAAAAAATAAAAATAAAATAACATAAAATAAAATAAAACAGAATAAAAAAATTAAATTTAAATAAAATAAATATAAATAAAAAAATAAATTAAAAATATAATATAATCAAATAAAAAAATAAAATAAAATAAAATAAAGAAAATAAAATTATTATAATTCAATAAAATAAAATTAAATTAAATTAAATTAGATAAAATAAGACAGATCAAATCAAAAAAAGTAAAATAAAGTAAAATTAAATTAAATAAAAAAATAAAATAAAATAAAATTAAAAAAATAAAATAAAATAAAATAAAATTAAAAAAATTAAATAAATTTAAATAAAATAAAATAATAAAATTAAAAAAATCAATTAAAAACATAATAAAATCAAACAAAAAATTTAAATTAAATAAAATAAAGTTTAAGAAAATAAAATTAATTTAATTCAATAAAATAGAATAAAATAATATAAAATAAAATAAAAAATAAATTAAAAATTGAATCAAATCAATTAAAAAATTAAATTAAAATTAAATTAAATTAAAAAATAGTAATTAAAAAAATTAAAACTAAAAAAATCAAATAAAAATTAATATAAAATAAAATAAAATGAAAGAAAATAAAATTAATATAATTCAATAAATAAAATAAAATAAAATGAATTAAAATAAAATATATAAAAACATATCAAATCAAATCAAATCAAATAAAATAAAGTAAAATAAAATAAAATAAAATAAAATAAATTAATATATAATAAAATTAAATTAAATTATAATATTTTAAATGAAATAAATGAAATGAAATAAAATATTGTACACTAAACTGTAAAGTAAAATAAAGCAAGGGAGGAGGTCTGGCTTGGGCCAAACCGACGCTTGTATATTTCAAATTTATTACAAATTCACAAACTCGATTGCGGTGATTTAAAAAATCAAGCTCAACTTGAGTTCATGTCTCAAAAACACCAAATTTCACGCTTTTTTGACAGATTTTTTACGCAAAACCTCATATCTGAACACGTCGGCTATGTAGCGGGTATATGATATAGTCTTCAGATTTCGATGATTTTCATAATAGCGAATTTTTACGCTTCTAGATGATTTTTCACATTTTTATGATTTTCCAAACCAATATTTATTTGAAGTTATGTGTATAGAGCAACAAATTTCCGACTCTTACATGCTATTTTGACAGATTTTTGACAAAAGACTCATATCTGAACGAATCGGTGTATGGAAGCTGCATGCTATATCTTCCGATTTCGATGATTTTCAGTACCAATGTGCAATTCAATATATATCTATGTATACACTTCCGGCCAAAGCTAATGTACCATTTCGTGTATATGAAAGGTATAAAAAAAAATGGAAATGATGTTCACTAATAAAATTTAAAAAAAGAAAGAAAGAAATAAGTTTAAATTAAATTAAATAAACCGAAAAAAAACACAAAATAATCTGAAGAGGAATAAAAAATAATAATAAAATAATTGGAGCACTAAACGCGTTAATAAATTCGAGAAAAATATTTTTGGTCAATTTTATTTCCTACAAGGATGCCGTTCACAACTCTCTTTCACTCTTCTCACTGAATTCTTGCGACCCACAAGGAAAGTGCATTCACATTAGAAGTTTACTAAAATAAAAATGTATAATGACAATAACAAAATTTACACTTTTTACTACATACATACATATGTATATTATTTAAAATCAAAAACTTCACTTTTTAATAACTTTTGACTCGATGACTTTGTTAGGCCAACTTGTTGAGGGCATCTCCCCGCTCACCCCTCCGCTAAACCCTTTATGAGTTTTACGCTAACCCACCTAAATGATACCAAGCCAATAACTTTGCCATTTCGCTAACGCCCACCGCACACACTGAAACATATTCTCACTCACACACTGACATACTTACAAACAAACATATAATTTGCTGTGGAATAATGCAAAGTTTGGTGATTGTTTAAAAGCCTTCACACTTCCGGTGATGAGAAATGAATGAAGTTTTGTATTTTCTCAGCGTTTTCATATAAAATCTGGCGGCGCTCTCACCCTTTTTTTTCAATCCAATTTTGCAGTTTGCGAGTTTTGTTTTCAGTTTCGCTCAGTTCCCCAATGTCAAGGTCGTTCAAGTCCGAAAATACTATACTTTGTACTTTCCACAGACACTTTGGTGTATGAAAGTTTATGAAAACTTCGGAACTTTGTTGAGAAATTTTACCATGAAAATACGTTTGGTAGGCGGAAGTTTAAAAATCACTTTGCATTGAAACTAACAATAACAACAGTAGCGAAAAGTCAATGACATCCGAAAAGTGAATGGACTTTTGCGGTGGTGGGAAAATTGGTTGTGTAATGAAATTTGACAACCATGCGTAAGCGAATTGAAAACTAAACCTACTAACAACGACACAATATAATAATTTCGGAATTCTTTGTCGTAGGTAAGTATTGATGTCGTCGTCTAACTCCTTAGGAACGTTAGGATAAGTGATCATAGGTTATGTTGAATATGACAAGTCCAAAAATGTACATAAGATCAATATATTCTTACCATTTTGAGTTAATAACCGAAGCTGTAGCTTAGTTAACGCAGTGCCCAGAAGATTTGATCTCCTCTTTTAAGCAACTACGTCACTGGGGATCCAACAAAATCCATCGTAATAGCCAGTTTGAGCATGGAATGGTGAGGAGTTTCGTGTTTCACCTTGCGTCGAAAATATTTCTCAACCGTGCATGAGAAGTTGCTCGCACGGCGTTCGCAGAGCTGTTTTAAGGCCAACCTCTCTAGAGGTAAGACGCGTACAGACTGAGGAGCGCCTATTAAGTGTAAATAATTTCGTCATGAGTAAGTTGAGCGCCGTCATCGGACAATTGGATATCTGAGTAAATATTTTCCTGTTCCAATGGTTTTCTTCGATTAAGTCCTTCCGTGAAGGGATTATGGTAGTAGAAGAACCATTCAGAGCTCGGAGATGTATTAATCCATGTTGGATCTGGACCTTAAGTCACTCCTTTCGAAGCTATTGACTGCCAAGTTCCAGAGAAGAGGGGACAGACACCGTACGATGTAGCCATTTGCTCAAAAAGTAAATTTATCTATTCAGCTTTGAAAGCTCTGTCAAATAAAATGTGTAGAATGCGACGTATTAGCTTAAATTTAACACCAACTAAGCGACCCTTAATGTCGAGAAAATTTCCTAGAGAAAAGTTCTTGAACAAGACAGTAGCCTTACCAGCGTTTTCAGCATAAAGGGTGATAGAAAAACCGGCCTAAAGTCTTTAGGAGGCACACAGGATATAACTCAGTCTAATAAAGATCCCGTAGATAAGAGTAAGTCCCACGTCAAAGAGCTTAGACGAATTTAACGCCAAGTTAAGCTGCGAATCTGAAGTTTTTTGGACCTGTACATCACCAACTGCTGAGAGAAAAGAGATAGAGTACATAAATAGACAAAGAGGCCGTTTCTGTCTTGCTTCTTTTTTCATTACTTTCTCTTTTAATCCTATTTCTGGCATCTCAGCATATTTCATCTCCACGAAGTACTCCCCAGAGCACACTTAGAGTAGATTCTCGCTTTATTATTTTTACTCTTGGAACATAAAGCTTCATAAAATACAACAAAAGCATATGGGACCGGAAAAAATATGATGAAACAACATCAATAAAGAATTGAAAAAACACAAACCACCTGAAACAAGAAAGACACGTGTTAAGTGAGTACTTTTCTTGAAACTTACCGTTAACAATGACGTGTTAAAGAGCAAAAAAAATGCAGAAACATATGTACATATACGAATACAGCATACCTATCGGAAGCATAAAAGCCTTTAAAGGAAGGCCAAATCTACTCAGTGTCAACGCAAATGACTTGCCATTTAATGTCTTCAACTTTAATGCACACCGTCGCTGTACCGTTACTACAACGCCAAGAAACAGTTATGAATATTTTTGGCGTTACACAACAATGCCGCCCAAAGACAAAGCGAGAGACTTCTTCTCCGCTGGCAACCGACGGAAAAAAATATACACCCATTGTGAGCTGAGTGCGAAAGAGAGGGGGAGATAAACCTTCTTAGAGTAAAAAAAGCAAAACAAAAAAAAAACAATGAAATGTCGCACAGCTGCCGCTTCCGCTTTGTCATGCCACATACATGTTATTTATGCGCGCTAACGGTAAGCAATTGTGCAGCGAAAAACACATTTAGTGCCGATTTATGGTACGGCAAGGAGTCAGTGACAGCGTCAGTTGGAAGGCGTGTGTACCTATGCTAACGACTTCAACGACCGACCGACCTTACAGTCCCAAACATGTAAGCGACAACGTACGCCGCTTTCACTGCGAAGAGAGGAGAGCGATGAGAACGCGGCGATTGCCGGTGTGCTAACGTGTGCGTAAAGTGTTTTTCGTCATAACCGTTGCGATAAATGCCGTGCACATTTGCACATTTGCCGCTCCGCGTCTGCCAGTTCGCGGCAAGCCGGTGACACAAATGCTAAAGAAATGTCACCACATCTTGGCGGGTTCAAGTGCGTTGGTATGTACGAGTACACAGCTCATGCTCCCATATCTCATGTTTTTCTGCTTTACGGCTTTTAAATCCAACAGTTGTTGTGGCGGATTTGCCAAATTTTTGGTGCGATCATTTGTCATTCGTACCCATTCTCCGGACTAAATGGCGGTCGACATTTGTTAAGTACGTTTGTGCGGGCAAATAAATTCATATTGCTCTGTGTGTTGTGTTCGTACAGTCAGAGCTTTTGAATAATTCATATCCTAAGTATTTATTTCCAGTAAAGGAAGAAGATTGTTTCGAAATTTTTTTCTATTCTTTCTGAGGTTAATAATGTTGTAAGCCCTTAATTTTCATACATATATAAATACTATCAATTAATCCTTGGATATATCTGGCACAACTCGATCTATAATCCACATTGTAAAAAGTTAACTCAACGGCTTTTGAATACCTTCGGAATTTAAAAATATCTATCTAACACCGAAAATATTGGTAAAACCAAATGAATTTCTTCTAATCAACTAATTTAATTCAGGAAAAGGAGATCCAATTGGTTCCACTCCGATTATAGCCTCGTCAACAATAGCGCGCCAATCGTTTCTTCTTCTTGCTGTTTGGCGCCAGTTAGAAATAACAAGTGACACCAGGTCGCTCTCCACCTGATCTTTCCAGCGGAGTGAAGGTCTCCCTCTTCCTCTGCTTCCACCAGCGGGTACTCCATCGAATACTTTCAAAGCTGGAGCGCTTTCATCCATTCGGACAACATGACATAGCCAGCGTAGCCGCTGTCTCTTTATTCGCTGAGCTATGTCAATGTCGTCGTATAGCTCGTACAGCTCATCGTTCCATCGTCTGCGGTATTCGCCGTTGCCAACGCACAAAGGACCATAAATCTTCTGCAAAAATTTTCTCTCGAAAACTCCTAAAGCCGACTCATCGGATGTAGACATCGTCCAGGCTACTGCACCATATGTCAGGACGGGAATGATGAGCGACTTGTAGAGTTTGGTTTTGGTTCGTCGAGAGAGGACTTTACTTTTCAATTGCCTACTCAGTCCAAAGTAGCACCTGTTGGCAAGAGTGATTCTGCGTTGGATTTCAAGGCTGACATTGTTGGCGTTGTTAATGCTGGTTCCCAGATACACGAAATTATCTACGACTTCGAAGTTGTGAGTGTCAACAGTGACGTGGGAGCCAAGTCGCAAATGCGATGACTGTTTATTTGATGACAGGAGATATTTCGTCTTTCCCTCGTTCACTACCAGACCCATTCGCTTCGCTTCTTTGTCTAATCTGAAGAACGCAGAATTTACATTGCGGGTGTTACGACCAATTATATCAATATCATTGGCATACGCCAACAATTGCACACTCTTGTAGAATATTGTGCCTGGTCTGTTTAACTCTGCAGCTCGTATTATTTTCTCCAGCATCAAATTAAAGAAATCACACGATAAAGAGTCTCCTTGTCTGAAACCTCGTTTGGTATCGAATGGCTCGGAGAGGTCCTTCCCAATTCTGACCGCGCTTCTGGTATTATCCAGGGTCAGTTTACAAAGCCGTATGAGTTTCGTGGAGATATCAAATTCACACATGGCGGTGTAAGGACAGTTCCTTATCGTGCTGTCGAAGGCAGCTTTAAAATCTATAAAAAGGTGGTGTGTATCGATTATTTTCTTTCGGGTCTTCTCCAAGGGTTGACGCATGGTAAATATCTGGTCAATGGTGGATTTGCCAGGTCTAAGGCCACACTGATAAGGTCCAATCAGTTTGTTGACGGTGGGCTTTAGTCTTTCACACAATACGCTAGATAAGACCTTATATGCGATATTAAGGAGACTTATCCCACGATAATTGGCGCAGACCGTGGGGTCTCCCTTTTTTTGGATTGGGCAGAGCACACTTAGGTTCCATTCGTCAGGCATGCTTTCTTCCGACTATATTTTGCAAAGAAGCTGATGCATGCTCCTTGTCAGCTCTTCGCCGCCGTATTCGAATAGGAGGGGCTACTACGCTTAGAAAAATTCTAAAATATATGATCAGGCAAATGAAGAGGCAAATGATACGTTGGGTTGGCGTCAGATTCAATCCTTAATTAAAATCCTAATATTCACATCACTTCAAAACCAATAATTTGTCAGAATATGACCTAACCTGAAGGGTATGGAGTAATTATTAAGCTTAAATTTCATACATTCATGGTACTCAACATACTATGATTTACCTCGGGATGTAACATTCCATTTAGTATCAGCCAATTCCTCCTTTTCAGTAATCACACCAAGTTTAAAAGCCTTTCTATACTAGTGTTGACGATTTGAGTAGCTTGTCACAAAATCATTAGACAAGTCGAGCGATTTCACAATCATATTGTCCGATGCCGGCAGATTTCACCAGCTCTCCTCACTTGAGCTCTTTTAACAGACTTTACTCAATTGGGACTCCAGCCGTGTTCCTGTTGATAGGTTGGAAAACATCCCAGTTCTCTCCATGCTAGAGCCTTAACAGAAGTGTATTTCAGTTAGCCAGAGGTTCCAGCGGTGAATACAATACTGCTGCTAGAAATTATTTCGAAGACTCACACAGAACGGCGTCACCCCGCCATTCGGGTTGCTTTATTGTTGTTATATGTATTTATTGTGTTTATTGTGTATTCATGTTTTTTTGTTTCTATTTCACAAGGCGTTCTCTGACTACTTAAAGCTACTCGTCTTATGTAGCCCAAGGTCTCGGTGCGAAACGAAACCAGTTTGACCCACAGCAGTCCGATCCGAACTGACCAATGCGAAAAAAGGTTTGATTACTCAGCCTACAATACCTCACCATGATTTTAAATAAAACCCTTTTAGGGTTTGCTAGAAATCTGAATCCAATACACTATGAGCAAAATAAAAGCTGAATTTATGCAACAAAGTTTCCGAAAACAAGGAGTTGCTCCCTCATGAATATTCTCAGCTATACTGAATTTATGAAGGAAACACTTCTCCAGCCTGCTGAGTGGCTGTGAAAATGAAACATCAAGAGATGGTGAACAGAAGCTAATGACGTACCAGCCGAGCTAATCAAATATGGCTAATCAAACTGACAAAGTGGATACTCAATATCGCATATGAGATCCTATCGAACAATTTCTGAATTTTTAATCACCTCAAAATTTATATGGTCTAGCGAAAGTACCGGTGAGCGAAACCAAAAGTTCCGTCAGGATCGGGGAGAACGTCTCCGATATTTTCTATACTAAACGATGCTTTAGTGGAGGTGGTTCTCTATCTTTTCTCTATCTTGCGAATTCTTCAACCGAATGCTGAAGAAATTAATAACCACCGTTTACTGCTTTCTTGTTAGTAGATAAGGAAGCGAGGCTAGGCGAATTGGCGAAGAGACCAGCATCAAGTGACAAACAATGTCAGACTTGAAAACCAACGCAGAATCCCTCAGTTAAAACTTCGTGGACTAAGTAGATAATTGAAAAGTAAAGACGCATAAAAACCAAACCTGTTATTTGGTGTGGAGGCATGGGCAATGACGCCAACTGATGAGTGAACTTTGAGAGTTTTCGAGAGAAAGGCTTTGCAAACGATTTATGGTCCTTTTCGCGTTAAGCAGAGCGAAAATCATAAGCACAGAGTACGAGATACACGACGAAATTGACATACTTCAGCGAATAAAGAAGCAGTGGCTACACTGGCTAGGTCATTTTAACGAATGGGCGATGAAGCTTTGAAAGTATTCAATGCAGTATCCGCCGATCGAAGCAGATGAAGAGAAAATCGACTACTCCATTGGAAAGATTAGGTGGAGAAGGTACTTGCTTCGCCTAATGTCTCCGAATGGAACGACTAAAAGAAGAAACAACTAACATATGCTGATGTGGACGACGCTGTAATCGAAAAAGAAGGAAATTGGTGTAGATTCTTTACTCGAAGTTTGATACTCAAAAATTATTTAAAATCTTTTCTAAATACTACTCCATCGTCATTGGAGTGGTCATAAAATCGTTTGTGATTAAAATTAAATTTAAAATTTTTTTAAATTGAAGTGGTTCTTTTTTTAATGGTTTTTTTTTTTTAATTTAACCTTTATATTTTTTAATACCACCCAAATATTTACATTCTCTTTGATCATTTTGCCGCTAAGTTAACATAAAAATATTTTTCTTGCAATTATCTGCAAGCAAAGAAATTAAAAATTTCTTCAGCCTACAAAAAGAAACCACCCCGCCCATTCTACATAAACCACACTTAAACGCTGAGCAAATAACTAAGATTGTCTACATGAGGAGTTTCCATATTTTTTTTTTCATTTTCATTTTATCCAAGCATGAATTTTACGTGGCACAATGTTATGAGGCCTTAAGAATGCAGAAATTTAACCCACACAATGATGAGCTGCAGCTGAAGGAGGGCAAGAAGAAGACAAATAACTACGTTGCTGTAGCAGCTGCGACCAACTGTCGGCGAAGTATGTTTATTTGCATAATGTGGTTGCCCGCTCCTCAGCAGTCGCCGTCATTTTGGGGGTACGCACAGATTGCGTCTGTGCAAAGTGGAAATCAAAATATAAAAAAAAAAATTCTAAATATGAACATATCTATACAAATGCATAGCTATATAACTATATAAAGGGAGATCCAAGTAGAGGACATTTTTCAATATCCTTTTTTGACAGATCACGCGTGAGTCGTGCCAAGCTTTCATGTTGTTTTTGTTCAATATTGTTTGACATTTCATCCTAAACAACGTTTACAAATCATTCAGTTTTATTACGAAAATTCACGTTCTGTAAAAAATGTGTTTCGCGCACTTCGCTCAGCTTATGGTCAACATAATCGGCGTACTATTCGCAACACCATCACCCATCTTGAGACCAAGCATTCACTATTGGGAAATATTCGACCAAATAAATCACGTCCAGCGCGCAGTAAAGAAAATATAGCGACCGTAGCTGAGAGTGTACACGAAGAACGTGAAGAGTCGATTCGGCGCAGTTCGCAGCAACTGGGACTGACGTATGGAACTTGGACTTGGCGCATTTTACGTCGAGATCTTAAATTGAAAGCGTACAAAATACAGCTTGTGCAAGAACTGAAGCCGCTTGACTTTTCCAAGCGACATCACTTCGGTCTATGGGCTCTTGAAAAGTTCCAAGAAGAAGATCCGACGTTTTCGAGCCAAAATTTGTTCAGCAATGAGGCCCATGTCTGGCTCAATGGGTATATAAACAAGCAAAATTGCCGCATTTGGGACGAAGAGCAATCTGAAGAGATTCAAGAACTGCCACTTCATCCAGAAAAAACAATGGTTTGGTGTGGGTTGTGGGCCGGTGCCATCATCGGTCCATATTTCTTCAAATATGATGCCACTGAGAACGTAACCATCAATGGCGATCGTTATCTCACCATGATAACCGACTATTTGATGACTGAAATTAGAGTTCGTGATCTTCGCGACATGAGGCTTCAACAAGACGGCGCCACTTCCCACACATCACATCAATCAATGGATTTATTGAGAGAACACTTCGGTCAGCAGATAATTTCACACCGTTAGACTTTTTCTTGTGGGGATATCTTAAGTCTAAAGCCTATGAGGACAATCCCGCTTCGATTCAGGTCTCGCAGCAAAACATCACGTGCGTCATTCGCCAGTTACCAGTCGAAATGCTCGAACAACTCATAGAAAATTAGACTCAATGGATGGACCATCTGAGACGTGGCCGCGGCCAACATTTGAAAGAGATAATCTTAATCAAATGAATTCTATAGAATGCTCTTTGGAATGATAATAAACATTCCCCATTAAATTTGAATTTTCTGTTTTTTTTTTTTAAGTAGGGAACTTCGAAATTGATCACCCCTTATATATATATATTTATTATTTTATTAAAAGAAAAACATAGAAATATGTTTGTTTATATATATAAAAAAGCAAGCAAGTCTTCGCCGCATCCAAATTGCAATGGCTTCACACAAGAGCATTTGAAGTCATGCTCACTCACCAGCCACCTCAGCCTCAACTTCCCCACACCACACCAGTGCGAAATTTTACTAATTTCATTTTAGCGTGTCCTTAACATGAAGCGAGGCCCACAATTTGTGGCTCCGTAGTCGCTTTTTGATTTACTTACTTATTTATTTTATATTAAAAAACGAGAAGAGAGTACTTTCGTTGTAAAATATTAGCGATTTTAAGCACAAAATGTCTGGTAAGTATATACGTATATACGAATAAGTATATTCCAGGAGTCTTCTTTGGTTCAGCTCTCTTCTCTATCTTTTAAATTTCATTGGCTTTGCAGATTACACGTTTTCTTGTTATTTTGTCATCATTTACGCGCAGTTGTTGGTGTTGCTCTACTTGTTTTTCGTCCGAGTCGTTTTTGGTGCTGTTGGTGTTGCTCCAAATCTATTTGCATAATTTCCCCAAATTGCCAGTATTGTTATTATTCTTTTGCTGGAAAATTACGAGTACGAGCTTAAGATGAGCTCTTCAGTTCTTCAATGTATTTTTTGAAGATAAATTTATTTATGCATATTTGTTTTGGAAATAATCTGAAATGTTATGCATAAAGTGTAGTAGATTAAACTGCAATATTTGAGATTTAGTTTAGAAGTGGAATTATATTATTTTCAAAAGCGCTCCACCAATTTTTCGGATACAGGGTTACAATGTATTGTAAGGTCAATATATACTGATTATAGCGACCCGCCAACTTTTCGATACCATATTTGTAATAGGATTTGTTGTTTGCTACAAAATAGGTCTCAATTTCGGTGATCACCTCTTTATTCGGCGAAAATTTCTTCCCAGCGAGCATTCTTTTGATATCCGAAAACAGGAAATTGTCACTGAGGGCCACATCCGGAGAATACGGTAGATCCGAAAGCAATTTGCAGCCCAATTATGAATTTTTACCATTTCACTGATTTGTGACACGGTAAAGTGTCTTGGTGGTGAATCAGCACTTTCTTTTTCTTCAAATGCGGTCGCTTTTCGGCGATTTCGTCCTTCAAACGGTCCAATAAAGCTATGCAATATTCACTATTGATGATCTTTCTTTTTTCAGGGTAGTCAATGAAAATTATTCCATGCACATCCCAAAATTCAGATACCCTAGCCTTGCGAGCCAACTGTTGCATTTTTCCATGCTTTGGAGTGAGTTCATCATGTATAGTCCACTCGGATGACTGTCGATTGGACATCGGAGTGAAATGATGGAGCAATGTTTCATCCATTGAAGCCATTGTCACATATCGACTCAAAAGCTCGACGCTTGAACATCTCCAAACACTGCTCCGAATCATCAACTCGTCGTTGTTTTTGGTCAAAAGTGAGCTCGCGCGGCACCCAATTTTCATATGATCTGGCGGTTATAGTAAATTGTGAATTAACATGAACTTTATGTGATATCATGTAAGCCGAGCTAAGGTAGATGGCAAAGTGAGCTAATGGCGCTGACTTAGACATTAACTCACAGAATGCAGCTCTTGTTCTCTTCCCTTGAACATACAATATTAGAAAGTTAATGACTCCAGGGCTCCAAGCAACGGAATTACGTATTACGGGGTCTGCAAAGTCTAGAGCTCTTTCTGGTTCAAAATCTGAGCTAAGCACGGAACTCGGAAGATTAAATGCCTTGAGCATTTTCCGCCATCTATACTTATAAACTAGTTAGGTCTATACTTATCTATGGAGTAGTGGTCTGATAGCCAACGACTGAGAGAATAATAATAAGAGGACAGCGCTCTTATGTATTAGTGGAGCATTGAGGACCATAGCAACTGAGATTATTAAAGTTCTCTTGGAGCTACTCCAAGATGGCGACTAAGACTATTTAATACTGGCCATATTATTCTAGTGACTGCCTGTTGGATATCACGAGAAAAATCTACTTACAGGAGTAACCTGTCCTCCATACTCATTACAGGAGCGCTGTCTTCCCTTCGAAAGGCCTTAAACTTCTGTTTAATCTTCTCCCGGCAGATCTTTATAGAAATCTACATGCGAACTGCAACGCCATAAGACCTAATGAGGAGACCGCACATAACACGCCCAATCATTGAATTCTGCACCCTTCTCGGAAGAATGCATTACTTCAGTTTTCTGTTTTGATACACTTTCTCAATAGAAATTGTTCTGGATAAAATATTCGTAGAGATCTTCACCGACGATTCAAAACTCGGTGGCAATGTAGGTTGTGGAGTTTACTCTGAACATCTTACCATCCACATGAGCAAGAGACTTTCCGACCACTGCAACGTCTTTCAATCAGAACTAACTTACCCCTTTCCTCGGCAGAGTATTTGCTAAAACTGTCCTTCGCCAAAAGAGCCAATAACAGGTGGCTGAGTGAAACCACTTACAATGTGACTGGACAAATCTGGCCATTAATCGATGAAAGAAATATGTCCTTATTCTCAAAATACAAGAATTTGTAGATATTAAGTGGAGAAGTCTTGGGTAAGGTTTAAGCGTTTGGAAAAGCTAAGAGTAAGTTTTACAGTGAGGACTAAGTTGTAATTGCTGTTAGGGAACGAATTTGTATTTCCCTCGATAACTTGAGGTTATCAAACTGGTTATCAAACTGGTCCTTGTGAACGGTTATTTCCAGATGCATTTGAGCCGTACTACCGAGCTAATCAAAAATTGCATCCGGTCAGTGATGTATGCCTCAATTAAGGCATGTACTAAGTTTCGTGGAAGATAAAATGCTTACAAAGAGACCTAGGTCTCTCGATTCACACTAAAACGAGCCTTGTGAACTTGGAGCTGAACATATTTGTATATCGAAACACGCTGAGAACTCTTTTCCAGCCTCAACCTTACTCCTATCACATATCACATTAAACATTATATTCAGTTCATTAGAAGGATCTCAAAATCTTATTTTATTAGACATTTGATATCTTTAAAAAAAATACCGTTAATTATATCCGACATGGTCAAATGATGTCCGATCTGCGTCGTAAGTCGCACGTTTCACAGGAAGAAAAAACAAAAAACTTTGATACCAGCACGTCCAAAATGCGCTCATCGGAATACGAAACCATTGGATGGTACCACAGTTTCTTGCACCGCTCACCACTACGCTTCTCCAACGCTCGTTAGGCGACCACAAAGCAGCTGAGTTTCTTGAATTCATAAGTAACGGTCACGTACACGCTTTTATTAAGCCATCTGCCTGCCACTACAGCTGCTGATTACTAATTTTCAGCAAGGATAATGGGCATTGCTAGCAAATCAAACATGGAGGTTTCACTTTGCTTGAGAAATTGGGTGCTTATGTGTGTGTTTGCGAATTTCCAGGTATCTGATTTTGCCAGCGGGATTAACGAGTAAAAAAACAAATAGCAGCCGAGTGTGTACGTGTGGAACGTGCGTGCGCCGACTCAGCCAACAAAGCAAAGCTGCAAGTGATACGTTTGATATTTTGTTGTTGTACGGACTCTTTGTGCTGTTGATTGCAGTTTGGTTCGTTTGGTAATAGATTTATTTGGATTTCAGGTATCGATGTATCGAAAAATTTAATTTTATATTGTTTAGATTTAATAGATTTTCCAGAATCAGCTCTCAAAAGCAGGATTAGTTTTATTAACACAGGTTTGATAAGGCGGAGTTCGTCTACAATACTCTCTGCAGCTGAACTCCGTTTCTTAATGCCAGGAAATAGTTCTCAGTTTAGATTATGCGTCGATTTTGGAACTCAATCGCGTTAGATTAAGTTCTGTTACTGAGCATGGTATTTCATGGCTTTTGTACTACTCTTTTTGAGATAAATCCCTTTAAATGTCCGTTTAGGTAACAACATCTCCCAATACATCTAAAAGAACCTAAAACATTAAAAACTCGTCAACCTCTCTCTTGCAAATTCATTCTCTATTCAGAGTATATTCCCTTTTTCAAAAACACTACTTTTTCTTACACCAAATCATAGACAAACGATGTCGGTTACAGTGAGCAGACGATGTGAATGAAGTCGGCATGGAAATCAATCCGAAATGTGAATCTGTCTTGATTCTACAAGAAAGCATACAATCTTTACTAATACCATAAAGTATTTGCACTTGAAATCTCAACGGATTGGCCCGAGGGACAAAGAATTAAGGAAATCACGGATATACTGAGGTCAGTCCATTCAAAGAAGACGAAAATTCACTGCTTCAACCGACCTTCCTTACGGGGAAGTATCATAACATCCTCCAAACAGTCAAATATTTCGGAGTAATTCTTCATAGCAGCACCAATAAAGCGAATTTGAAATATCTGTAACAGAGTCATTGGCCTACTACCCCAAAGTATTGTGAGTACTAGTATGGTGGGCGATACTAAAGAAGAAGAGCCGAATTAAACCTTTGGAAGGTACATGTTTACTGAGTATATCAGGCTGTTGACGAGTGGGTACAATCCCTTAAGTATGAGGCACCAGACAGCTTATAGAAAATAACAAAGTAATACGGAATTCGGACTAAACATGCAATGCGACTGTGAAAAGGCAATATCCTGTCTGGTGCAAGCCTCTTGCAGGGAATAATTGGCAGAAAGCCATGCCATCGGTAAAACTGAAAGGTGAGATAGGCACTAGTGCAGTTTTGTCTCCTCTGACCGCACCAATTACTAATATAGCTTCAAACTTAATGACTGAAAATCTGTCAAATGGGCGCTCTAATCGGAAAATCTATTAGGTTTCTTGTAGACATCTGTCAAATATAACTGTCAAACCAATCATCTTTTGTTTTAGTTAAAAGTCAGGCATTTATGAAAATGGATCGCTTTACAACCGCATTACGCGCTGAAACTGTTGAAATCCACTACAAAAATGGTGATTCGAACGTTGAAACGTTTGGTGTTTAAGACAAGATTATAATCGTCCAACTACTCAATTGGGAAATTTTAAATAATGTTTAATAGACTGAATCGATTACAGATATTACAATGCCTGTGCATCATCGTTCCACCTCTGCTGTAAGTGAAAGTGCAGCCGAAGACCCGAATGTGTATATTTCTCGATGTACTCAAGAAATGGGACTTTCTTACGGCACATTATGGCGTATTTTGCACTTAGACTTACACCTACATCCATATTAAGTCCAACTCACACAACAACTGAAGCCAGCTGACCATTCACAATGCCGTAGTTACGTCGATTGGGCGCTTGAGCAACAAGTAGTTGACCGCGAATTTTTTAACAAAATTATCTTCAGAGACGAGGCACATTTCTCAATCAGTGGATGCGTATATAAGCAAAACTGTCAGATTTGGGGCTCCAAGAATATTAAAATCGTATGATAACCGACTTTTTTAGGCCTGATATTTAAGAACACGACTTGAGCAATATTTTGTTCCAACAAGATGGTGCCACATGCCGCACAATACGAGCGAATATGGCTTTATTGCGAGAGAAATTTCCCGGCCGCGTAATCTCTAGTCTTGGCGATGTCTAATCTTTAGTCGAGCGATTGGGCACCATTGGACTGTTTTATGGGCCTACGAGAAAGACCGTGTTTATGCAGATAAACTTTTAAGTCTTGAACACTTGAAAAGCTTCCGCAAAACCTTTCCTTCGAAAGCTCCTAGTTCCATTTCATTGGATGTCGTCATTTTCCATGCTTCTGGACCATACAGATGCAAAGGACGGGAATAATGAGTGACTTGTAGAATTTGGTTTGATTCGTCGAGAGAGGACCTTACTTTTTAATTGCCGCGTATCAGTCCAAAGTATCGTCTGTTGGCAAGCTTGATACTGCGTTGGATTTCAAAATTCATTGAACATTATCTTAGCCCTATGTCATACGTATATAGAAGGAAAAAGCGATCTAGCTAGCTCTCACTAGCGCCGCTGACGAAGCCGTTACCATAAAATTATTCAGACTTTTCAGTGCATTCAAATTTTGACTCAAGTACTGAATTCTTGAAAAATTGTACATTCCCAGCTTATGTCGGGGAACATAGATTTCAGGCAGACCAAACTTTACATGCACTAAGCAATATGTAACTGACATCTGCCCTTGAGATATCATCTTCACAAACTTGGTAAGGTTGAATCGGCTGTGTGCTGAAAAGGTCGAAACACTGGAAAACTACCTTTGCGCGTGCCTGGCTTTCAGCTGATTAAGGCATCATGTCTTTGACGGTGCTTTAAGCTTCAGCCTTATGAATATGGGTAAGCATGGTGGAGATTACAAAAAAGTGTCGTAACATCGAGCGAACTGTTAGGTAACACATAGTTGAGATATACAGTTGAGATATATTCAAAAAACCACTCTCTGGCCAGAGCTCAAATCCATGACCCGCCGCATAGTAAAAGTAATATCAAAAACTTTACCCATATAGGTTATGATGACTTAGGACAAAGCTTTCTCATAAGAAGCTTTTTAGCGCAACAAAATTACCTTGACTGGTGTAGAAGAGTTGATATCTGAGGATTATGGGTATGAGACAATATATGGCATAATCTTGACTTTACTTCAGGTCTATCAGGTTTTGAGAAAGACATCAGATGGTAGAGATTCATGCTGTACAATAGGCGGCATAGGAATTGAATACGAAGTCCGAGCTAAATATTACCGTCTCCATCTGTCAGATGTTCAGCTTAATAAACTACTTTCTCACGGCGAGATGAACGTTCGAGGCCACTTGGTGTAGGAATTTCCATACTCTCTTCTTCTCTTCTATTTTTCAGGTCGTAAACGCCACATATAACAAGGTAACCCTTTCCTCCCCACCTGTCGCGTACTCCTTTAACCTTTAAATTCTCATAAATAATAAAAACGAGCTTTTTAGCGATAACTTAATGGTAGACAGCGCACAACCGAGGAAAAGGTAACATTATAAACAAAAATATCAAAAATCAACGTAAAGCTCTTCTAAGCGAGAAGGTAAGATAGGAAATGAGCGGAGTTGTTTCGTCTTTTGCCTGCGCTCATTAAGATAATTGCGAGCAATTAAGCAAATTGTTGTTGCAGCGCATTTGTCATTTGTCTCGTTGGCAATGTCGCAGCAATGCCAAAAGATAATATATTATATTACAAGCAACATCTACAGGCACAAAGCGTAATTGGTATACTCATGTAGGTATGCGCGTACATATGTAAATATATGATATATGATTAAAAATGCGCTTGAACACTTTGAAAGAGCTCACATGGAGCATATTTAGGGTTCTAAGACGTTGCTAATATACTTTGGTAGATGTGGGCATACATATATCTATGTAAAGGGTGATCCAAGTAGAGGTACTTTTTTCAATAGCCTTTTTTTTGACAGATCACGCGTGAGTCGTGTCAAACTGTCATGTTACTTTTGTTCAGTATTGTTTGGCATTTCATCATGGAAGGACTTACGCCTGAACAACGCTTACAAATCATTCAACTTTATTATGAAAATTCACGTTTTGTAAAGAATGCTTTTCCTGCGCGCTTCGCTCAACTTAGGGTTAACATAATCGGCCTAGTTAGCGTACTACTCGCAACAACCATTTTGAGACCCAGCATTCATTATTGGATAATATTCGACCGAATAGACCACGTCAGCACGCAGGTCTGACGTATGGAACGACTTGGCGCATTTTCCGTCGAGATCTTAAATTGAAAGCGCACAAAATACAGCTTGTGCAAGAACTGAAGCCGCTCGACCTTACCAAGCGACATCGCTTCGTTCTAAGGGCTCTTGAAAAGTTCCAAGAAGATCCGACGTTTTCGAGCCAAATTTTGTTCAGCACTGAAGCCCATTTCTGACTCAATGGGCATGTAAAAAAACAAAATTGCCGCGTTTGGGACGAAGAGCAACCTAAAGAGCTTCAAAAGCTGCCATTTCATCGAAAAAACAACGCTTTGGTGTGGTTTGTGGGCTGGTGAAATCTTCGTTCCATTTTTCTTCAAGAATGATGCCAGTGAAAACGTAACCGTCAATGGCGACCGTTATCGCCCCATGATAACCAATTATTTGATGCTTGAGTTTGAAGCTCGTGATCTCTGCGTCATTTGGTTTCAACAAGACGGCGCCACTTCCCATACATCGCATCCATCAATGGACTTATTGAGAGAACACTTCGGTGAGCAGATAATTTCACGTTTTGGGCCGGCTGATTGTCCACCAAGATCGTGTGATATCACACCGTTATACTTTCTCCTGTGGGGATATGTAAAGTCTTTAGTCTATGCGGACAATCCCGCTTCGCTTCGATTCAGGCCTTGAAGCAAAACATCACGCATGTCATTCGCCAGTTACCAGTCGAAATGGTCGAACGAGTCATTGGAAATTGGACTCAACGGATGGACCATCTGAGACGTAGCCGCGGCCAACATTTGAAAGAGACATAATTCAACAAAAAAAAAAATTCCAAAGAATGTTATTTCAAATGATAATAAACATTCTTCATAAAATTTGAATTTTCTTTGTTCTTTTCTTTAAAACCTCGAAATGGATCACTCATGGTATAAAGGTAAGAATTCCTCTGCCATTTTCTGCAGGTTTGTGAAACACAAAACGTTATAAAAAAAAACCATTTTCTTACAAATTTTTGGCGACATGCAATGTGTGCGCTGCCATAATCAGGTAATTACAATAACAATTACAATTAACTTTTTGTAGACGCGAATTTGGCGGTGTCTTAATGGCGTAGAGGCAGACAGAATAACAGCAAATAACAGCATGGTTTTTATGTGTTTTGGGGTATTTGTTAGTTTATTCTCACATCTGCCAGGGTAGTATGTCTAACGTGCACCTTTCAACGACCATATCCTTACCAAGGAAGCCACGGCGCCGCTGCAAAAGCAGGTGCCTTTAAGTACTAAGGCAGTGTTGACAATTAATCAAATAAAATTATCATCGAAAAAATACATTCCTGAAAATAAAAGAGTTAATGTGGGTGCATATGTAAAACTAGAGAAAACTTTAAAATATAATAATTTAAAATTTAAATAACAGGTCATTTGAAATTCCCCGACCTTCCATAGTAAAACAAATTATTTGGCAAAACTCTTTTATTTATTCAACATAGTGCCTTCAAGGGTGATACACTGATTTTTGCGACCCTCCAACGTTTCGATACCATTTTTATAGTACGAATTGTCCTTTGCTTTCAAATAAAAAATTTCTTCCCAGTGAGCATTCTTTTGAGATCTGAGAATAGGAAATTGTCGCTGGGGGCCGGATAATACGATGGATGCAGAAGACATTCGATGTCTAATTCATGGATTTCTGCAATCGCTTGTGACACGGTGCATTGCCTTGGTGAAACAACAATTTCTTCTTCTTTGAATGCGGTCTTTTTTCGGCGATTCCGTCCTCCAAACGGTCCATTAACCCATTTCCGGCGGCACTTAGATCCACTGCATTGATTTAATTCAAACTTTATATTCTGCATAAGTATGGAAAAAGTTCGATACTTTAAATTTTTTGAGATTTTTACATTGAGCCGTTTGTTTAACCACGGGAATGTGGTCGAAAAGTCGACCATCAACCGAAAACGATACTTACTAAAGTAAAACAGTGTTTTATTAGAGTTTATCATTCAACACGTTTATTTTCTTCGATGTTCAAATTTCACTTTACATTTCATTTAAAATAAAAGAAAGATACATCTGATAAGTGAGTTTTGGAAATTTTTTTTTGAAAATTCAATATTTTATCTTTATATTTCATGGAATTGATTGAAACACAAAACATGTAGGGCTACATCGCATTTGGTGCATTTATATATATGACGAATGCTTGTGACAATTTTGACAACGACGAGGCTTCTCTAATTTGTCAATGCCAATTTTAAGAAATCAATAAATTAGGGAAAGAAAATTTTTTGTTAGGTTCAGAAAGATGCAAAATGACATACAATTATTGCTTTCAGGACATATCTCGTTTATTTTCGACTCGGCGATTTTTCGAAGTTGCTGGTCGAAAAATCGACCATTAGCTGTAAATGGGTTAAGGCCATATAATAAGTAGCTAGCTGTTAATGATCCTTCTTTTTTCAAGGTATGTAAATGAAAATTATTCCATGCGCATCCCAGACGATTGCTCTCAAGTGTATACTAAAGCAATGACCTTTTGAAGAACGAGAAGTGTCTTTTTGGTGCGCTTGCAACGTATGCGGTGCCACTAAATTCCTGTGGCCAGTATGGATTGCAGGTCGATGAAACTCATACATTCACTAAACAAAAACTAACTTACGTGGTGACTGCCCCTGAGTTATCAAGCTTGTTAACATTGAACCGGAGGATTAAATTCTGAAGCATTACCTTTGCGAGTACCAATAGACACGTCTTATGTTTCACGTGAGATATTTATGCAGATTTTCATTACACTAGCTAAAGCATTTCTCTACCAACTGTTTTCTGATATCTGGAACTCCACCCATCCAGGTTGACGCAGCAACTTCGTCCATAGTGTTACCAGATACACTACATACGGCCAAGTTATTCTGTTAGACTATTTATTTTATGAAAAGATACGGGGGCTTGAAGAAGGTTTCAAGACCGGAGCATACTCATGAAGGAACCAAGGAGGTAATCAGGTGACAGATGTTCAGAGCATACTTACTGTATGTAGGAAAAATTTATCCAGCCTGCTGAACGGCCCGAAACCCCAACCGATAACGATAGTATAGAAGTTCCATCACCCTACTTTAATGAAGTTCGAATATCAATTGCCCGCTTAAAGAATAACAAAGCGGCAGAAGCAGATGGCTTTCCGGCCAGGCTATTCAAATATGATGGCGAAGAATTGACAAAGTGCATGCGTCATCTTCTTTGCAGAATATGGTCGGACGAAAGCTCTGCCCGATCCGGAAATTGGGGGCTCCGCGGTCTGCGCCAATTATTGTGGGTTAAGCATCCTCAATATCACATGAAAGGTCCTATCTAGCGTAGTGAGTGGAGGATTAAAGCATACCGTCAACAAACTGATTGGATCTTATCAGTATGGCTTTAGACCTGGTTAATCTAGCACTGACCAGATATTCAACATGCCGCAAATCTTGGGGAAGACCTGAGAGAAAATAATCTATACACACCACCTTTTCATCGATTTGAATGCTGCCTTCGACAGCATAATAAGGAGCTGCTTATACTCAGCTATGCCTGAAATTGATATCCCTGCAAAACTCATATAGCTATCTAAACTGAGCCGTGATAATACCAGAAACGCTATCAGATGTAGTAAGGATCTCTCCAAGTCGTTCGATACAAAACGAACTTCCGGGCAAAGTGACTCTTTATCGTGTGATTTCTTCAATTTGATGCTGCAGAAAATAATACGAGCTGTAGAGCAAAATAGACAATGTACAATACTTTGCTAAAGTGTACACTTGCTGGGGGTTTTCTTTCCAAAGGGGGAGTCTTCCAAAGATACTGCCAATGTGCACTGACAGCATGCATAATTCATACTGTCCGCTAAAAATACACCTCATTCGGGACCACGCCCAGGCAGTAGTTTCTAGCTTTGTTGGAATTGCGAAGCAGTATGCCTACGAACTAAGCCTTTAGCTCCGTGTGCTATAGCTTATATTTGGACCTGCTGGACCGCATTACTTCGCAGACCCAGGCTGGGCCAAAATGCCTCTTCACATACTCACTGCAGTGTTATTCATCCGGTCTGAATCCTCTCCGCTACCGTTCCTTTATCCTCAGCTATTTGAACTATACCAACCTCGATTGCAACTTGTGACTCACAATGTTGATGGGCGTCAACCTTTTCTTTATTAACTGTTCTTTGGTAGCTCTCTCCATTGCATACCTTGAGCAAGAGAAGAATATATGCTCCACATTTTCTTCGGCACTGCCGCAGAAGGAGATTCCGTCTCGTCATTATGGCCGAATGTGTGGAGGTACTCTCTGAAACAGCCATGACCTTACAAAAACTGTGTGAGATAAAATTTTGTCTCTCCGCGTTGTCACTCAATCCAGGTTGGTATGTTCTTAATTATCCTATGCGTCCATTTCCCTTTTTCTGCCACATCCCATTGCGATTGCCACTCGTCGAGGCTAGCCTGCCTCTCGTTTCTGCGCTCGTCGGCTGTTAGTTGCCTATTCAAAGCTTTTGTTTTTATAGATTCTGCCAAACTCCGAAGCCAATATATCCGATGGCATAAGGCCAGATATTATACCGGCTCCTTCATGTGAAACCGTTTTAAATGCGCATGCTACTCTAATGGCGCCTAACCTGGAACTGATTTTTGCCTTATTGTTACATGTCTTTTAATGCAGGCCTGCCCCCATATAGAAGCCGCATACGCTGGCTTGGTCATGTCCCCCGAATGGATCAAACCACTTCAGCTTTGAAAGTATTCGATGTAGTAGACGCTGGTGGGAGCAGAGGAAGAGAAAATCCTTTACTCGGTTAGAAGGAGCAGCCTTTCACTTGGTATTTCAAGCTGGCGCCAACAGCGAAGAGAATGAAACCGGTCTTTTTACCGGTAATGAAAACATAAACATCGGAAGTGCAAATAGTTTTAACGATTATGCAGGCCTATGCTCATTCCTAAAATCGATTCGGCTGGCGAATCAAGATTACTTACTGCGCTTGTTTCACTTTACTTCCCTGAGTGAACCTACGAGCCAATATTACATGCTGTTCTAAAATAACATCAACTGGCTAAGAATTACGTCAGCAAAATCATTGTCTACAATGTCCATATTATCTTGCACCCAGTAAATGTAAAGCCTTCTTATCTCAAACAATATTTTATCGCCTCTTTACATAGTGTGACCTCAGCCGATTTTTTTCCGTATGAAATTAAATCCTCAGTGGCCGCTTGGTATGTAAAAGTGTACTCTCTTCCTTTGAAGGCAGACCTGCATCCCGTAGTAGCGCCGCCGCCATTTACATAAGAAATATTTCGGCTTCAAAGATATTGCAATGGTATGGCAACTTAAATGAGTTAAATGTCATTGGACGTAGTAAACTGGGGTCCCCACTATTTCGTTAAAATTAGTTTTGTCTGCATATCTTAGCCATTCGCCTCTATTGTAGCTGATAGCAGCTTTCTGAAAGTCTGGCGCGGAATAACGTAGTTTGCTCATCCACTTTGGGAGAATGGTATACTACTTTGCACGTACATATATTTTTATTTTCAGCCGCGTGGCAGTTAGGAATGTCCTGCTTTTAGCTGCTAGACTTGCTGGTGGAATGCTCAAATCGCCAGGTAGTGTTGTTTTGAGTGTCCCGATGATATTCATCATTGAAAGTTTGAAGACTCTCAGCCTATCCAAATATGTGTTATTTTGCACGTAGCCTTACACCATACTTAAGCAACGTAGACAAGTATTGGCTTAACAACCGTAACGAAGATCCAGTGCGAGAGAGCAGATGAGCGACCCCAAGTGCAGCCCAACGCCGCTTTATATGTATATATGGCCGCTAATTGCTGTTTCACTTGCTCCTCCATTTGGAGTGTACATGACAACTTGTTGTCCAACACAATTCCCAAGTACTTAGTGCCAGCTTTAAATTTGCCTTGATCCAAACTAGATTTTCGTTCTTCCTTCTTAATGGAAAGAGATCCAGCCAACCAGTATTAACCTCAAATCCCGCTAAAATATCCTATTTGTTAATAATTTCAACCAGGTAGAGGTACTTTTTCCAATAGCCTTTTTTTGACAGATCACGCAAGAATCGTGTCAACCTGTCATGTTATTTTTGTTCAGTATTGTTTGGCATTTCATCATGGAGAGACTTACGCCTGAACAACGTTTCCAAATCATTCAACTTTATTACGAAAATTCATGTTCTGTAAAGAATGTGTTTCGGGCGCTTCGCTCAACTTATGGTCAACATAATCGGCCTACTAAGCGTACTATTCGCAACACCATCACCCATCTTGAGACCCAGCATTCATTACTGGATAATATTCGACCGAATACACCACGTCCCGCACGCAGTGAAGGAAATATAGCGGCCGTAGCTGCGAGTGTACACGAAGACCGTGGAAAGTCGATTCGGCGCCGTTCGTAGCAACTTGGACTGACGTATGGAACAACTTGGCACATTCTACGTCGAAATATTAAATTAAAAGCGTACAAAATACAGCTTGTGCAAGAAGTGAAACCGCTCGACCTTCCCATGCGACATCGCTTCGGTTTATGGTCTCTTGAAAAGTTCCCAGAAGATCCGACGTTTTCGAGCCAAATTTTGTTCAGTGGTGAGGCTCATTTCTGGCTCAATGGGAATGTAAACAATCAAAATTGCCGCATTTGAGACGAAGAGCAACCTGAATAGATTCAAGAGCTGCCATTTGATCCAGAAAAAAACAACGGCTTGGTGTGGTTTGTGAGCCGGTGGAATCATCGGTGAGAACGTAACCGTCAATGGCGACCGCTATCGTGCCATGATTACCGACTATTTGATGCCGGAAATTGAAGCTGGAGAACTCCGCGACATTTGGTTTCAACAAGACTTCGTTGAATAGATAATTTCACGTTTTGTGTGTTATCACACCGTTATACTCTTTCCTATGGGGATATGGAAAGTTTCAAGTCTATGTGGACAATCACGCTTCGATTCAGGCCTTGGAGCAACCAATCACGCGTGTCATTCGCCAGTTACCAGTCGAAATGCTCGAACGAGTCATCAAAAATTGGACTCAACGGATGGACCCATTTCATCTTTTTCAGCCAGCCAAAACATAGGACTTTCTGATTTTTTAAAAATGTCAGTAAATTTTTCCGTATGAATGTTTTTTTTCTTATATTTAGGTTGTTAATTGATGGTTGGCTTGAACTTATAAACAGTAGTTTAAGCATCTCATATTTACTTATATTAACCCTTTTACGCTTCTTGGACTTTTTTACATTTGTTCAAACATTTAACCAAATTTATTTACATTCTTACGCATATGTCAATATGTAATCATTGACAATGCAATTCGAAAACTGAACTCAATTGAAAATTTGTGTTTAAACAATACACACACAAATGCAATGCACCATGATTAGTTTCACTATAAAAGCAACCAAAAAACTCAATATAATTAACAGTTCTGTGGCTCCCATCGTTCAGCGAGCTTCGAAGGCAAAAGTTCAAAAATGTTTTTCAAAATTTCAATTTTTATTTTAGCAGTGACACTGCCCGCCATTCATAGCTTCGGTGGCGGTGGTGGTGGTGGACTTGCCTCAAAATTGAGTGCACTTTTGGGTAACAACAACAACAACAATAACCCAGTAACAACAACATCAACATACACACTACCCCAACCCGCACCAGAAATACTCACAATCTCGCCGGTCACATCGCCAACCAATACATACATATCGCCAACAACATCACCAATTATCTACTACACACCAACCTATGTGCCCACACCATTCCCAGTGCCATACTTCACACCAACGGGTACAATAGTACCTGGAAATCGATCACTGGCTGATGCTATGGATGATAACGCATCTTCGGATGGTGGACGCAGAGCCAGACGTAGACAGCGTGTGCAGCGCGTGTATCCTAAACGGGGTCGTAGAATGTTGAAACGAGTGCCATCGAGACGAAGACGCGGTTAAATGACGAATGCATTTTTAACGAACGAGACGCAGCACCAAATGAATTTACGAGCATAAAATTAAGAAAAAATAATAATCATAAAGCTTTCGGGAGTTAAATATATGTTTAGATGTATATTTTCCAAAACTAAAATGAATTTGTGTTTTAATTTTAATTTTTATCCAAAATTTTTTCGAATGAAATTACGTCAACTTTCTGTGGTATAGAGAAACATTTCGGATGGGTTTGGTGGTATTTTTAACGAAAGTACTCTTTCTCCTTCAATAAGCCCCGGGAGATGAAATTTTGTTTTTTTAAGATTCACTCAAGTCCATATTTCACCTCTCCAACGCTAGCAAAGATAGCGCCACTGCGTTTCGTCAGCTTCTGTGCATGCCCTGAATTCAGCCGATTCCTCCTAACCTGTCATCAAGTTATTTTTTGTTTAAGGCAAGTAAAAATTTGGTCTGTCCGTATCCCGCGGTATGTCTTACGATTTAAGT
Source organism: Neoceratitis asiatica (assembly GCA_030068015.2). NCBI lineage: Eukaryota > Metazoa > Arthropoda > Insecta > Diptera > Tephritidae > Neoceratitis > Neoceratitis asiatica. The sequence goes on along the minus strand of CM061525.1, from coordinate 43,486,589 downwards.
GTGCCAGGACCCTAAATTTTCCACCATGGTTCATAGCTTTAGATAACATTTGAAGTCGCTGAAGAGTCTGAGGCAGCCGATGGTGAAGACCACCTCGTTAGTTCGTCCGCTTTTAAAGTGCTTTCATCATGCGTGTGACCTGGAACTCAAGTTATACTCGCTGTGCTTTTCAAAGATAGTCCAACTTATAATTGCCTCTTTACATGTTCTCACACATTTTTGCTCTATGTTGACACTCTGAATTATCGTAATTGACATTCTATTGTCTACAAGAAACCTAATATAATTCCTAATTAAAGCGGTTGCCATTTGGCACCTTTAATAGTGCCTACAACCCCTACAGATAGAGTTATAGTCATTGAGTTTGAAGCTGCCTTTGTTATTGGGACGGTTGCAGCAGAACCCTGCTCCCATGCCTGTGTCGCATTCAGATCCATCAGTATACTTAGATACGAATGCCTAAGATAAGAATATCGGTCTTCAGTAATACCGATAGTCTTACGTTCCACATTCGTATCTATACTAATGGATCTAAATGCGAGACAGCAATACAGTAATACCGATGGTCTTACCTTCCGCCCATACTCTTCCTGTCCCGGTCGAATTATACGTTACGTTAACCAAGTTCTATTGTAACCTTCTGCCTGCTACCATTTTCAAGGACTTTTAGGCGGGTTTCTTACATCACTTATAAAAGACATTTTGGGCCTGCTTTTGAGGACGATTTCTAGCGCCATCGTCGAGTTACTTCTCATAGCTCCTCGTATACTCAGTTAACATGTACGTTGAGCCTCTTCCTTCGCCGCTTCTTCTATATGTTCTATATATTAGATAGTTTTCTATATTTTAAGATGGATCTGATGACACTTAGCTTAGTTTATTTTTTGAATAGTTACCCAAAGACACTTGACTGAGTTGTAGGTTGTTATCTCTTAGAGATATTTAAAGAGGTCAACATTTCCTAAAGGGGCATACCACAGATTTGTTCACGTTTATAGAGAGTCCTTGTCTTTTAGCCCAATCAGCAGTCATTCCAAATGTCCTATCTTTTACCCGCGCAGTGAGCAGCTGGAGTAGTCAGTTTATCAAGGTCGCCCACAACAACGGAGACAATATTCTCCGTTCGAGAATGCCACAAGTGATTTCGTTGATAATTTTAACACAAGTAAGGCAATGAAGAGATCAATGTGGGGTTGTTTATTGATTATTGAAAGCTCCATCAAGGCCAAAATTGTGCTGTCAACTTCATGTGGAGCGGTATCGACCAATTTACTCTGGACTAATGAATTCTTGAATAACAGAGGCTCAGGGGTATTTTTTGTTTCTTGCAGATCCTTTCCATTTTTTAAGGAAAGCATATCAGACTGATTGGTCTATATGACTTTGGTACACTTTGGTACAGAGTAATTTTCCTTACCAGGCCTGAGGATGATCACCTTGTCCTATTGTCTCCTGCTTGGTATATACGTCGGTCGGATACAATTGGAGGATTGAGGGTTCAGTTTATTATGGTGCGAAAAGTATGTATTCCATATACTTTCTATTGAGTCTTCTAAAATTGACGCCCTGCGTCCTTGACTATGAACCATAAGCGCGGGTTTCAAATAATCCTTGGATAAATTTCATCCTCGTCATATCACTAACACAGTTAATTTGCTCAAAGAGGAGGCTCTATGCTTAGCTTTTCCTTCCTCGGCTTTTGATTTTAATGATTTTAAGCTCAGCTGCCTTTCAAAGCTTATCAAGCTTAGATGTAAGCCTGCGTATTGGGCAGATGCATTCAAAGACAACCATGACGCTTTCTCAAATTTTCTCAACTACTGTGTCGATTTCTGATCTAGAGCTAAATTGTGATCCCTCTAAGGGCACCATTTGTATTTGTATAATATTTGGTTTAAAGTCAAAGGTATGATGAGAGAAAGAGTGCTCTAGAGAATTCAGTGATAGATAAACTGAGATCAGAAGCAGTGTTTGGGTAGCAAGCTTCACCACTGTGTAGTGCTTTTTGCAAACAAGGCAGGCCCTTCATCTAGTCTTTCAGCTGGTATAAAATGTTTGGAAGTTGGATGCGGATAGTCCAGTGACCCTAACGCCGAAGGTCCAAGTTTCCTGAGCTAACGCCATATTACACTTAGCACTGCTCATGTGGTCAAGCAGGTTCACGGGTGTGCCAGTGCTTCAATAAAGATTAAAATGCGTTACTTTAATGTCTTGTGATGCCAGTAAATTTAATTTGTATGGCGTCCAAGTGTATTCGACTACCTATACTAAACGATTGTGAAATTCGTATAGAAACATCCTCAGTTCCTGGTACTGTTTGGCTAGCGTAGTTAAAGATATGGAGACACTGCTGGTACTTTACTGTGCTACCCAGTTGGTCTATTGCGAGAGATAGGTAGGTCTTCTGTTTCTTTGTGACTTCGGAAATCTCTCCAGAAGCTCCTAGCTATTTGCTGGTTTCAAAAGACTTAACGATCACTTTAGACAGTCCATATATACAGAGTTACATGATCTCGATGGCCCATTGACATCGCCCAGACGAGGGATTACGCGGCTGGGAAATTTCTCTCGCAATAAAGTCATATTCACTCGAGTTGTGTAGCATGCGGCACCATGTTGTTGGAACCACATATTGCCGAATTTGTGTTCTTCAATTGCAGGCAAAAAAAGTTTATTATCTTACGAACATAACGCTCCGAATCGACATTGGCAGTCTCGCCGTCATCGTTTTCAAGGTAGTAAAGTCCAATCACACTTCCGACCAAAGAGCGCACCAGACAACACTTTTTTTTTTGTTTTTTATATAATGGTCTCTCTTCAATTAGTTGAGGATTCTCTGAGCCCCAAATGCTACAATTTTGCTTACTTACGTATCCACCGGGTGAGAAATTTGCCTCGTCAGTCAAGAAAGTCGCTGGAAAAATCGCGGTCCACCGCTTGTTATTCAAGCACCCAATCGACGTAACTACGGCGTTGTGAATGATCAGCAGGCTTAAGTTGTTGTGTGAGCTGGACTTTATATGGATGTAGGTGTAAGTCCAAGTGCGAAATGCAGCATAATGTGCCGTGTAGCTCTTAAGCACGTCGAGGAATGGAAAAATTCGAGTCTTCGGCTACACTTTCACTTAAAACAACGATATTTAAGGTGGAACGAGCAAAAGCATGATGCACAGGCCTTAAAATATCTGTAACCGATCCAGTCTTATCAAATTTCTTTAAAACTTCACCAATTGCTTGAGTAGTTGGACGATTATGTGCATCATAAATCTCCTCCTCTCCGTAACGTGACCACGTTTGAATCATTTTTGTAGTGGGTTTCAACAATTTTTACGCATTGTACGGTTCTTAAGCGATCCATTCTCATAAATGCCTGACTTTTAACTAAAATTAAGATATTTGGTTTGACAGTTGAGTTTGACAGATGTCAAAATACAGCCCTGTACTTTCGAAAACACTGAATGAATAACCCTTTATTTATATACGAGGTGTGTTGAAAGGAAAAGGTGGATTTTGAATTTTTTTTAAGTGCTTATTTATTCATCAGTATATATTTGTTCCATTTAAAGTAATCCCCCTCGGATATAATACCCTTATGCCAACGCTTTTTCCAAACCTCAAAGCACTTCTGAAATTCGCAGAATCCACGATTTGTTTTTCACAATTCTGATCGTTTGAGCCGTATTGCTTCACGCAAACGTTGCATAACTTCCTTGTAGTATTAGCAGGAACTCATGATGCACCCCACCATTGTAATCAAAGAAAGCAGTGAGCAAAACCTTTATCTATTCCTTTGAACATACCTCGTATTTATTTTATATATTAACATATATAGTTACTACGCTCATAACGCAATAACGCATTGAGCGATTTTGATGATTCGCACCAATTTGGATTGGTCTCCAGCCAAAGAAGAGGAATACGAAAGCAAAATCAAGTAAATGGATCAGAACCGACCTTTAGGAAAAAATCGTATTTTCGGTCCGATCTTATTTAAATTTGGTATATAGGTAACCGTTTTCTTAAATTAACACTCCTCTCCGGGAAACCGATCTGAGACTGATATATTTACATAAAACTCTTTTCTTTTTAAAACCAGACCACGATTTTTTGAGAAAAAAAAATTTATTTTTTAATACGGCCTATAACCACAAAAAAAAATTATATTAAAATTATGTTTATAGTGCAATTCGGTTGAATATCTCGACGAAGGTATCTTTATGTTTTAATACGGCCTATAACCACAAAAAAAAATTATATTAAAATTATGTTTATAGTGCAATTCGGTTGAATATCTCGACGAAGGTATCTTTATGTCGGGATAAATGTATATAGCACTTTTATTTATCGAGAATGGACCAGGATCGATTTGATTGAAAAAAAGTGCGCTGATAGATTTATGCCTAGATTAGCGTATAGTATAATTTATTTCCGAAAAAGATATCCCAGATCACCGAGCTCCTCCTTCAGTTTGTGGTTTTGCGTCTTGATATTTTTACCAACAAATTGGAGGGACCTACAGTTTATTCTAAGCCCCCTCCAAAGGGCCGATGGATTTTTATGAGGAGCCTTTTATTTCATGTCAGATATACACTCGGAGGGTTTGACATTCCCTGCCGAGTCCTCTAACGCTAACCACTCGGTTATCGCACTCGCCAGTGAAGCCAGTATTTATTGGTTCGATCCATGCCATCAGAAGTCTGATTAGTAGATGTGGTTATCTCCGAAACAGCAGTCACTTTTACCATATTTCTTTGTTGTATAACAACATATTCAAACAAACAAGGGGGTATTTAAAAGAAACTCATAACTCATTAACTCATAACCTAAGGAATTATTAATTTAGGAAAATTCTAGTTATTAAGAAACTCAGGAGACCTGTGGAGCAGTGATGGTTGGTTTGTTATCTAAATAAATATTGCTGCTAGTCAATTAACCCATTTTTTAGTTATTTGTGTTTATTCATTATGCATTAAGTTTTCATAATAACTATTTCATAATCGGGTCATATTGGTACAGGTGCAGAGACCTAACTGATGCTTGCCCCAAAATTTACGCAGCTGCATTCTAATGCAACTCGAGTCTCGAACAGCAACAACCGTTATAAAAGCGCCATCATTTGAACAAAATTTATCATTTGTCTTGTAAGCTTCAGCGGTTGAACAACCAATAAAAAGAGAAAGAGAGAGAAAGAGAGAGAGAAATAAGAGATGTCTTCGAAGCTTAGCATTTCTATAGTGCTGATAGCGGTACTTTGCTGCTACGCACAATGCACTTTTGCCAAACGCCAACAACATCAACAACAGCTTGATGAACAAGACAATGCACAGGCTGCAATACAAACTGCCAATAACAAAATTATTCCAAATCAACAACAGCAACAACAATTGGCGTTGAACACCAATGAAGCCGAGAACTATAATGGTGAACAATCCACACTGGAAACAGTGCTTAGGAAGGGCATACAGAATCCCAATAATGACGATGGTGATGATGAGCAGAATGGTGATGCCAGTGATGGAACACGTCGTCGCCGACGTCGCCGTGGTAGACGTGGTGGCAGAAGACGCCGTGGCGGTAGACGCGGCAGGAGGAGAGGACGTCGCGGAGGCAGACGCCGTGGTGGCAGAAGAAGACGCAGAAATAGGGGCTAAATGTGAATGTGAAAGAATTAAACTCAAGCAGAATGATCATAGACAAATTTAGTTAAGTAAAGGAAGAAGAAAAAAACAATGCAAAGAAAATATACAAAAATAAAAATATTTTACAGAAATTTGGTTGTTTTGAATATGCAAGAAAGTTATACTTTACAACTTGAGGTAAACCTTTAAACAATTTTCTGAGCTTCCAGAATTTTTGACTACAAAATTCTTTCCTCAAAAAAAAATTTTAATACCTAACACAACTTTTTAGAGTCATAAAATATGCATTGAGAGGAAAAAAAATTCGAGTAGAAAAATATGAAATATGACTCCTCAGTATGACTCCTTTGATAAGTCGGGTCGTCTTTTCAATTCACATCTCCTCAAAATGGTTGTTTGTTTGGCTCTCCTCTGTTCTTTGTAATGACTGTTCTCTGAGCTCATAATAATTGCAAAATTTCCAAATCTTAATGTTTCTGTGTAGCTGGGAGTAGTTGAGCTGAGGTCCCCTACTTTTTTAAAGAAAAAAATACAGAAAATTCAAATTTTATGGCGAATCTTCATTATCATTCGAAAGAACATTATTTGGCACTTATTTTTTGAAGATTATATCTTTCAACTGTTGGCCGCGGCCACCTCTCCATCCGTTGAGTCCAATTTTCGATGACTCGTTCGAGCATTTCGACTGGTTACTGTCGAATGACACGCGTGTTGTTTTGCTCCAAGGCCTGAATCGAAGCGGAATTGTCCGCATAGACTTTAGACTTTACATATCCCCACAGGAAAAAGTCTAACGGTGTGATATCACACGATCTTGGTGGCCAATCAACCGGCCCAAAACGTAAAACTATCTGCTCACCGAAGTGTTCTCTCAATAAATCCATAGATTTATGCGATGTGTGGGACCATCTTGTTGCAATCACTGTCGTGATCTCGCGACAATTTCAAGCATCAAATAGGTGATTAGCATTGCGCGATAACGGTCGCTATTGACGGTTACGTTCTCACCGGCATCATTTTTGAATAAATATGGACCGACGATTCCACCGGCCCACAAACCGCACCAAACCGTTGTTGTTTTCTGGATGAAATGGTAGTTCTTGAATCTCTTCAGGTTGCTCTTCGTCCCAAATGAGGAAATTTTGCTTTTTTACATTCACATTGATCCAGAAATGGGCCTCAAACGTCGGATTTTCTTGGAACTTTTGAAGAGTTCATAGAGCGAACCGATGTCGCTTGGGTAGGTCGAGCGGCTTCAGTTCTTGCACAAGCTGTACTTTGTACGCTTTCAATTAAAGATCTCGACGTAAAATGCGTCAATGCGTGCTGGAAGTAGTCTATTCGGTCGAATATTATCCAATAACGAATTTTGGGTCTCAAGGTGGGTAATGGTGTTGCGAATAGTAAGCTCAGTAGGCCGATTATGTTGACCATAAGTTGGGCGAAGCGCGCGAAACACATTATTTACAGAACGTGAATTTTCGTAATAAAGTTTAATAATTTGTAAACGTTGTTCAGGCGTAAGTCTTTCCATGATGAAATGCCAAGTAATACTTTACAAAACTAGCATGACAATTTGACACGACTCACGTGTGATCTGCCAAAAAACGCTATTGAAAAAATTATCTCTACTTGGTTCACCTAGGTTAAATTAGCTTAGCGTACAAAGTTTGGCTGATAGGCTGTACAGGATACTTCTGGCCTCGTTTGTAGTGGAAATGAAGTTAGATGTCTAGATATGAGACTTTTTCTGATACTTTGTAGCGCGAAACCTTAGTGCTTGAGGCGAGTTTCTATGCTTGTAGACCCATTCAGAAACCGTTTCGAGGTTTCTTTCAAATGCACAAACAGTGCGGCACGTCTTATAGTGATGAGATTACTATTTTAGATTAATTAATTATAGCTCAGCGATATATGTAGTTAAAAACAAAGTATTTCCCGTAGAACTGGTGATCGCGTGGCTATTTGATGAATGAGGTAGTGTTCAACTGCTATTATTCTCTTCATTATACTATTGGAGAACCCATTTAGAAGGATTAATTAATTAGACCTTTGCACGAGATCTCTTTTAGCCCTACGAAGTTCGTACAGTTATTCGGCGGTGATGGTAGAGCTCTTTTTATGAGGATTGCTGCAAAGCGCTGAACTCTCGCTAGTTTGGTACTGGAGCTAGTTTTTTTAGTTCGGTTTTGGACTCCAGATTGATATTCGTCATCGGTAGAGAGATTGATCTCTATATGCCTTTTAGAAAGGAAGTTTTAGAAGTCGGCCATTTGCAGCTCTTGGTAGAAAGAACTATCTCGGTTATTTTGCTGCATTGACATCTAGTCCACTGTCCTTGCACCCGTTTTTTACTACATATAGAGTGCTTTGAAATAGATCACTTAGAACCTGGATCAAGTAGGTATGCTGCTTTCACGAGAGGCTAATCGGAGTTGACTTTTGGCGCATGCATCAGACGACCAGTCTTTCAAAGGCAAGGCTGACAGACTGGAAATCCTTTAGATTAACGTAATTGGCTTACCTACTTTTGGAATAATTTGAAGATAGAAATAGTGGAAGTCTCCTAATGACTCACTCATACCGGCCACCTTATGTTTCCTACATGTGTCACTGTTAGTAATATGTATTTTAGAAGTTGGGGCGCCAGCATGTGTGGCCTAATAAGCCCTCTGACATAGTGCGAACAAAAATTGGATGTATCCCGTTGTTGGTGTTGTTACGACGGTGGTTTCTTAATACCATTAAGTTTTGAGAAAATCTTAGCCGATGTCGTCGAGGTCATCCAAGGAGAGAACCAGGCGAACTATTTAAGTTTATAAAGTTCTGCTGCGTATCTTGAAGACTACTACTTATCATTTACAAACTCTTCAGAAAATTATTGTTTTGAACTTCTGAATGAGGATATCTCAAAGAATGGAACGTTAGCTTCTATCAAAAAACAAATCCCTCCCTCGTTAGAAGAATCCCATTCTTCACGAATATAAAAAAAACATTGCCATATTTGCAGAATATTCAATTTTATTTCACTATTATTTATTTATTTTTGTACCAATACTTAACGCTCATCAACCACGGAAACGTCTGTTGCGTCTTCTGGAGCCACGACGACCACGTCTTCCGCGTCTGCGACCACGTCTGCCACCACGACGACGCCGGGATCGACGACCTCTACGGCCTCTACGACGTCCGCCACGTCTACGCCGCCTACGAGCGCCGTCATCCAAGGAACGTGATCCAACTGGTGCGACATTTGCAACTCCCGGTAATGTAGCTAATGTTGGTGATGTGAGTGATGTGGGTGATGTGGGTGATGTGGGTGATGTGGGTGATGTTGGTGATGTTGGTGATGTTGGCGATGTCGTCGGTGAAGTTGGTGTTGTTGTTGTAGTGCTAGGCGCAGTTCCTGTTGGACTGATCGTTACGGTAAACGTAGATGGCGCAGATGGTGGCGTGATGCTGCTAGTAGTAGTGATAGCGGGAGCCGGTGTGGTATTTAAATTGAATAATTTTTTGAAATCAATAGCATCACTCTGTGTCAGGCAACCCAAGGCTATAGCTAGGAATATAATTTTGAACACCGCCATGTTCAACTCGCCACAACTGTTGTGTGGTGGAAATATCAAATGTGATGCTGATACAACCAATGATTGTCGCTTTTATACTCAATTGTGAAGCGTGAGCTGCTGTTGCAATTGCAATTGCACTAGCTTAACTGCATTTAAATCAATATTTATGTTGTGAAGAAAATGTTTGTTTGGTATCGACCTACTTATTTCTTCTTTTTTTGTATTTTTTCTTCAATATTTTCTTTCTTTTTAATTTTTATTTAAATAGAATTTGTTTAGCTATGAATGCGCACGAGGCATGTAGTAACAATTTCAGTTCGCCATGTGGAAGACCTGAAGATTTCTCAAATTGAAGCCAGCGCGGAAATGAGGTATTCTTGGTATCGTTGGGTTTTAGAAGGATCTACCTCAAATATTAACTATCATTACTTTCTTTTGACGCAAAGGAAAAGCCACTTGCTGAGTTATTTTATGATTTTGATTATGATTTCTTACTTCGTGTATAGGCATCGCTTACTACATCAATAACTAGAAGAGCTGCAGTTTATTTTATTTTAATTTTTTTTATACGAGTATTTTTACAATTATTATTTAAAGTTTTGAATTTTATATGATAATCATGCCATACACCTCCACCACCGTGCTTTACCGTGGTTACAAGATTTTGATTTTCCAGCGCTGTTCCGTTTTTCCTCCAAATAATCTTACGGCCTTTTATCCCAAAAATGCAAAACCTACTCTCATCTGATAAAATAACTTTATTCCAAAACTCTGGATGTTTGTTTAAGTGCTTCTTCGCTAAGACCATCCGCTTGAGACGATTTACTCTTGATATGAAGGGCTTTCTTCGTGCTGCTCTGTCATGAAAGCTGGTTCTTTTCAGAATTTTTCGGACCGTATTCTTTTGGTATTTTAATTCAATGTCTTTTGAAAGTTGGCTTGCTGTTAGACGTGAGTTAGACTTCATAAGAATGGTTAGGTTGCGCTCTTTTATTTCCGTCAGTTTTCTTGAACGACCCGAACGTGGATTAGACTAATAAGATTTTGTTTGTTTGAAGTTGTTTATTACTCTCCGGATAGAGGAGTACTGTCTCCCAACAGTTTTTGTGATTTCCCGATAACTTTTACCATTCTGCCACAAATCAAAAATGATTTTCTTTTCGACAATTTCAATTTATTTTCGCTTCGTTCACCTATATTTATATACGTTTTAGCTTCTTCCTAATCGCAATTACTATCGTGTATCATTTAAAATTAAATTAAACATAAATAATTTTTGGTTATAAGTAAATGAGCTGTATTCAATGACCTATTTATGTTAGAAAAAAAATTTTTAATTGAATAATTTGTTATACAACAAAGAAAAATTGGTAGAAGTGACAGCTATTTCGGAGATTACCACATCTCCTCATCAGACTTATTTTGCCAGGAATCGAACCGACGGAATCTGGCATCACAGGCGAGTGCTCTAACAACTGAGCCAACGTCTGCCATGTAATCTGTTTATAATTTTTATTTTCAATGCATCAAACCATTACTTTTTAAAGTGAAGGCACAGTTTTTCTGCTCAACTTACTTAAGTAGCGATACTAAAATGCCGTTAGCTCAGAACGACGCAGCTCAAATTCTACAAAATTTCGTTCGAACATACTTCAAATAATTTTCTTCAAAATAAATAAAAGTAATTGTTGTAAAATGCTTAACTTTTTAGTTGAATACTTTAATACAGTGAGTAAACGCAGACTTTTTCTGCCATGTCTGTATGACATTATAAGAACATTTATTAATTCTTAATAATTTTCTGATTTATGGTTTCCAAGAAAGTTCTGGACAACATTGCCAGGCAAGTTTTTCCAAGTTATTCAGTTATCTTTCTAAGCTCTTATCCTTTATTAGCTACCGCATTTGTGAACCTACAAATATAACTAAGTTCAATTTTTGTCTCGCTGGTATCTTGAGATAACTTATCATAGCTTACTTATTACAATCCGCCCTTTCTCATCGATTGCTTTGGCACAGACAGATCGGCACTATGTAGGATGGGTTTTCTGGTCGAAGACACATTTGGATGATTCAAGATTTATCTTGACTGCTTACACGAAATTCAAAATAGTCTAGATAACAGTGTTCAATTAATGATGTACAATTTCGACGCTCAGATTTAAAAAGGGGAAGTTATTCAAGCAAAGGGTCATATATATGATCAGAAAAGGTCTGTTTTCTAATACCTAGCTATTGGACGAATACTCTCAGATAGCAGATCGATTATACAACCGCTTGCCTGCTAGTGATTCGAATGTGGTGGCACACACATCTAAAATACCGGACTTCTGTTTATCAGAACACAGTCGTTTTTGTTGTTGTTGTTGTAGTGGCTAGCTTAATACTGCCTAGGAGCAGACAAAACTAGTCTAAGTCGTCCAAATCATCTAACGGGAAGTCCTGTTAACAGGCTGTTTCGACGTGTTTGGACCAAAGCGAGATGGATGTTAGTTGAGTTTGGTTTCTGACGCGTGCAAGGTGGTTAATGTCAGCCGGGGACTCATTCCATGCAGAATATTAAGAAGAAGCTTAAGAGAGCTACTCTCTCAAAGTGTAACGGAGTCAAAATTTTATTATTTATTATCGATAATTCGAAAAATAGGTCTTACTTGAGGTTTCAAGCTCGAAACATCAAACTGCCTTTTTGAAAATGGTAGCTCAAGCTGTTCACAAGCAATGTCTAGCACAGCTGTAAACATTCCACCAGTTAGAAATAGAGAAATCCAAGTAGCATATATGCGACTAAAAATGAATAAAGCAGCATAGCCTATCAGCAAAATATGGCTAACGAACAAGATCACTGATCTGAAGATATGCGCCAACTACTAGTATTTTGCTATATATATTACACCGTTCATCAAGGTACGAGAACGGACCTCGCCAAACTTTTTAATACCATTCGGGATTTCAGACATAGTGACCCTCTATTGTGCATCTTCGTCAACTAGCGGTACACAGGGGCAAGACGAAGTACATGCTATTTATGAATAGGCATGTCTGATGCCTGGGATCTCCTGTTGTAGCAGACCACTTTACTTTCGAATTTATCAAGGAATTACATACCTTGACATCGACGTAAATGCCGACAATAATATCAGTTTGACACTCATTTCGGCCGTGCTCTTATGTGGTGCAAAAGCGTGGCTTGTGTTTGAGAGAAAAGTACTCCTTCAAATCTGCGATCCTGTTTGTGTTGGGAACGACTGTCATATTAAGATGAACTGTAGGAACTCTCCGGTGACATCGATATTGTCCAGCGCATCACAATACAGCATCTGCGCTGGTCCAGATATATTGTACGTATGAACGAAAAATCTCCAGCGAAAGAGTTATTTAAACCGAAAGCCTATGGATCAAGACGAAAGATACGATCACGGCTCCGATGGAAATATCTAGTTGAAAAGAACCTATTCCCGTTTGGTGTAACGAGTTGAAGAAGGTGCCTTGAGCGAGAGCTGTTTCGATCGGTCGTAACTTAATTACGGATGTAATGGCCAGATAAGTGGGTAAGAGATGCGAAAATTAAACTGTGAACTGACTACATACAAATATTCCTAGATAATTGAATACGCTACAGCAAAAACTCACCAAAATAGCCCATTTAATTTTATTATTTTTTATTTGGCTACGAGTTCCTTAAATAAACCTCTGTATATCTACAACATACTTTTAACCCCGATTTCTTCTGCGGTTACGTCTGGATCGACGTTCCCTTCTCATTCTCCTGCCGTGTCTACGCCCTCGTCTAGCACGAGCGCGATTAGGTGAGGTCGGCGAAAGTGATTGTGATTGTTGATTGGTAGATCGCAAAGTTATGGTGTACGGAGATGTTCTTATCGGTGATATGGGTCGAGGTGTTGTGTTTGTGGTACAATGTCCAATTAAATTGGAAATTTTTCTTAAACCCAACGTGACGGTTGGACACAAATGCGTTGCAACGATTAGAATAAATAATATTCAAAACTTCAGCGATCATGAAAGATCACTTGGTTGCGCTCAACTGTTGACACATTCCAACGGAGTTGATATTAAATGACGAAATATGCTCTTGCCAGCCTCTTGAGTCGAATATATTTCTGTGGTCTACACCACTTATTGACTCAACAACATGAATTTCAAAGTATGTCACTCTTATTTGCTCAGCTGTGTCTCAACAGCATAAGCTTTCGTGCATCTACGCATGCCAGCCATCTATAAAAGCTTCACTACAGCCTTGGTAAAACATCAGATGCTCTAATCAGATCAACAAGTTAGTAAAAGAAGACAAACCGGGAGCCACACTGCAGTTAGTCATAGAAACAGAGAAAATCTTCAATAAAACGAAAATGTCACTAAAGATTGCATATTTCTGTGCCGCGCTCCTAGCGCTCCTCTGCTTGTTGCAAGAATTGGAGAGCACCTCTGCTGCCCATACTCAACACATCCGGCGCGTGTTTAGGCGTGATGAGCTTACAGCGCGACAACAACAAAGACAATTGAATAACAAATTCAATAATAATCAAAATAATCGTCACGTCGAGGAAGAGAATGCTGATTATGATGATGATGATGATGATGCGGATCTCCACTGCGATAGTGATGAAGATGAAAGCGAGGATGCGAATCAAGCCCTAAGAGATGAAAACGCTGAGAATGCCATTGGGCAAGCCCAGACCGAAAATAACAGCGAGAACGCGGAGGGTGAGTTAGCCAACCCCGAAAGGGAACGCATCGGCAGCGAGTCACGCGCCCGTCGCAGACGCGGTCGTAGAGGTGGACGTCGCACAGGTCGTAGAGGTCAGAGAGTCGTACGTAAATCTAGGAGAAATCGAACCGGTTAAACAAGAGAAAGTGAGAATTCCATTGAAAATGAAAAAGAGTAAAATAAAGTAAAAAAATATAAATTTTAGATTTTATCTTTTGTGGGATTTGGCAAACAGAGTATTGTGTCCTTCTTCATCTTCGGTCTTCTTTATGTGGTGCCCATTCTAACTGCATTCGCCCCTCGGCAGGGAATTTCACGCCTTCCAGAAGTATCTCTGAAAAAAAGGTCCTTATAAAAATCCATCACATGTGCGGAGGCGGCTTAGAATAAACTCTTGCTCCCTAGATTTGTTAGAAAAACTTTAAGACGCACATCACAAAAAGAAGAAGGAGCTCGGACGAAAATCGCCTCAGCGGTTATATATATATATATATATATATATATATATATATATATATTCTTTTCAATGAAAATTAATCATTGGACTCTTATTTCATATCCCCAATGGAATTGATATCATATTTTGTAGGTATGCTTTGTACTACATTTCTGGTGCCAACCCCTAGGCTGAAATTGTCTAGACTATTCTAATACAAAGAGTACTTTATAAGTTGATGCCTAAGCATTGAGGATATCATTCTTTACCAATAATAAAACCCGGCTAACAGGTATTGCTGCTGCCATTGTTGGTTCGAAAACGAACTTTTCGTCAACTCAAACGTATAGCTAGGGGCTCAATTTCAGACTTCAGAAGTACTAATATCATGTTGCTCTCATTCTCTACTAGAATCTCGACAAGTCTGGAGAAAGTAAATCCGCCGCATGGGTGAGATGCTTTGTTACCCTAAATAACTTTCCTCATACAAAGTCTTGAATGGAAGCGACAACATCCACGAGATGAGTAGTGTCAGCATTTTAATATTCTTTCAAGTGCCCTGAAGTCATACTCCTAGGTATGTTTATCCAGTCATTCAGATTGGCAGTACCCATCTTGGCTAATTCCGTTTTGTAATATTGAGAACTAAGATGATCTTAGAACACAAAATTACCCTTAGAGAGGATGTTTTCTATTTTAGACATGTGAGAAAATAAGATTTTCGTTACTGTTAGGAACGCCTACTACACGAAATTTATTCATCAGCCCTGGAAAATTTTGAGATGCTCAAAATATAAAATTATCTTGTGGAGTTCAATAGGAAGCCCCAAGTGATAAATTGGAGATGATGTGGAGGAAGACAGTGGATTCAGAGTGGTATAAGCATTTCCATGCTTAAAAGCATGTCGAGTTTGGTAGGATGGTGGTTTGATAAATCTGTGAATTTTTGAATAAAATATATTTTTTTTTCGCCAAATAAGCGCGACTTGACTACAAACGTGGGCACCACCCACGGTTTGTCCTAATGGAACAGCACTTTTTTCAAAAAATTCGGTCGTATCTGCTTCAAATTAATTTCTCATTTGTCCAAAAGCTCGTTCGAGCATTTCGACTGGTAACTGGCGAATGACACGCGTTATGTATTGATCCAAGGCCTGAGTCGAATCGGGATTATCCGCATAGACTTTAGACTTCACATATCCCCATTGGAAAAAGTCTAACGGTGCGATATTACATGATCTTGGTGGCAAATCGACCGGCCCAAAACGTGAAATTCTTTGCTCACCGAAGTGTTCTCTCAATAAATCCATTGATTGATGGGATGTGTGGGAAGTGGCGCCGTCGGCATCAAATAGTCGGTTATCATGGCGCGATAGCGGTCGCCATTGATGGTTACGTTCTCACCGGCACAAACCGCAACAAAGCTTGTTTTTTTTCTGGATGAAATGGCAGCTCTTGAATCTCTTCAGGTTGCTCTTCGTCCCAAATTCGGCAATTTTGATTGTTTACATACCCATTAAGAAACGAAATGAAATGGGTCTCATCGCTGAACAATTTTTGGCTCGAAACGTCTTATCTTCTTGGAACTTTTCAAGAGCTCATAGAGCGCAGCGATGTCGCTTGGGAAGGTCGAGCGGCTTCAGTTCTTGCACAAGCTGTATTTTGTACGCTTTCAATTTAAGATCTCGACGTAAAATGCGCCAAGTCGTTCCATACGTTAGACCGAGTTGCTGCGAACAGTGCCAAATCGGCTCCCAACGGTCTTCCTGTTCACTGCGTGCTGGACGTGGTCTATTCGGTCGAACATTATCCAATAATGAATTTTGGGACTCAAGATGGGTAATGGTGTTGCGAATAGTACGCTCAGTAGGCCGATTATGTTGACCATAAGTTGAGCGAAGCGCGCGAAACACATTCTTTACAGAACGTGAATTTTCGTAATAAAGTTGAATGATTTGTAAACGTTGTTCAGGCGTAAGCCTTTCCACGATGAAATGCCAAACAATACTGAATAAAAATAACATGACAGCTTGACACGACTCACGCGCGATCTGTCAAAAAAAAAACAAGAGGATTTTGAAAGTACTTGGTTCACCCTTTATTATGGTGACAAATGTAGAGTTTAATTTTTCAATTTATTATAATTTTTTACTAAACTTCAGTAACTCTAAACATTTTTACTGATTTTCCGAAAAAAAATGGAGTTTTTTAGACACGAAGTTATCACAAAGAGTGTGCGATTTGTGGTCGCAGCCTTTCTTAAGGTATACTAAATGTGAGCACTTTACAGGTCCTGCTTTCAATGTTTTCTCCATCGAAGTCTCTGATTTTTTTTTATCAAGGATGATGTGTAGGAGATATTTGTCAGGGTTAAGGGTGCTATAACGATACCTTTTGCTGAAGTTGTGTCTTTCTCGTAAAGAGACAGAGCTCGGAATTTTTCCGATTCCTTTACTCTCAGCCCAATTTCCTGTGATTTCAAGGAAGATTGCGATGTTTGCCCGAAGTGTGGATTGTTGAAGATATAACTCAAAATCAAACTCTACTAAATATAAAAAGGAACATAATTTGGGAAGCCTCAACAAGGATAGAAATTTCAACCGCGAAGAAAACTATTTCTTCGCTGAAAGCAGCTGGAGTAATGGATTTATCACGGTGACCCACGATTGAGGTGTTTTTTTTTTAAATCAGCTTAGTCTCCCAATAATTTTTTTTTTTAGTTTGAATTATAAATTAAGTATTTGTAAAAAATTCCAAGTTAATCGTAAGCTTTGAAGTTTATGTATTTCAAAAAAATCATATTTCAATTGCTCTCCGTCTGAACCGATGCCCTGAACGAACAAATTCTGCTGGTTAAGTTGTTTTTGTTCATGCCATAGATGTACATACATATGCATATATGTGCCACATTAATACACGTCCGAGCATATTGCCAATATAAAAACAACAACAACAACAACAACAACAACAAAAAGTAAAGAAATCATATACACTTGTACATATGAGAAACTAATCGATTTACAACACCCATCATATCTCTCTATCGAACACATATGTGGGTGGAGTTTTCCAATGTCCAAAAGTGCCACATTTACACATACAACCCCACACACGCAGCAACCAATTACACATACATTAGCACAACAAAATGCGTCGGCGCCGACAATCACGCCAATGTGTAGGCGCTTATATGCCAAAGCAAGAGCAAGCGGGAGCCTTTATACATACATATTTTGTATATATATATACATGTATTGATATGTAAGCATGTATGCTTCGCTTCTGGTATACACCCAACGGGGCAGATAAATGTTACGTCCAATCAGAATCGAAGTTATGTATTATGTATATGTATGCACAGGCACAAGCAGCCACCGACGATGAGCTGTCGCCTGCTCATCCTTGCCCAGCGCCTTCGCAATCGTTGTGACAATGTCATTTGGGAGCGCAGACACACGCTTGCATTATGCATATACATACATATATACCAGAATACTGAGGTACATACGAGTAAATGACATTTACAGAAAAAAATAAATACATACATACATACGTACATGAGGACAAGTGTAGCACAGAGCACATAAGCTGAACATGCGAATTGGCGAAAAGAAATAAAGAAATTTCAAAAACAGGCAAATACAACAGAAAATATAAACATACATACATACATATCTACTATGTGTGTGAGCACAAAAACTCATGTGGCGGTGTGAAAATCCGAGGATTAGAGTAACTGGAAGCGAATTAGCGGTTGGAGAGGCAGTAGAGAAAATATTCTGGAAGTTGCTTTGTGGTACATGTAAATGTTGACGAAAAAAGATAAATGGTTGTATTTGAAAAAATAATATATAAAAATTTCAAAAATATTGAAAAATATACGAGTATTCCTTCAACCCGCTAGAGGCTCCGTGCGAAAACCATTTAAGCATCTCACAGCGGATTCTACGTAATTTAGTTATGCACACAAGCTCACAGGGCAGATAATAAATAATATCGATATAATCAATCAATGATTCGTTCACATTTAATGAAATTATTGCTCGAAGTGGAAAAATTAAAAAACTTTTTATCAATTTCAAACATATTGCTGAGATGAGAGGGATTCTCATTCCTCCAATGAGAATTCCTCTGATAACATTACTTCTCTCATCTCATTCATACCAACATAATTGGTTTAAAAACGGGCTTAGACATTCCACTGGAATTTAATTTTAATGTAAATCCAACATTTCTGCAGAAATTTCGTAAAAATTTAATGTTGACTTTTTTTTAAGAAATAAATAAAAAGAAATAAAATTTTTTTATTTTTTATTTTTAAGAAAATATTGAAATGTGATAAGAGCTCGCATAAGTTTCGAGATCTTAAATTGAATGCATACAAAATACAGCTTGTTCAAGTACTGAAGCCGCCCAACCTTCGCAAGCGACTTCTCTTCAGTCTATAAGCTTTTGAAAAGTTCCAAGAAGATACGACGTTTTCGAGCTAAATTTTGTTCAGCGATGAGGCCCATTTCTGTATTAATGTGTATGTAAACAAGCAAAATTGCCGCATTTGTGACGAAGTGGAACCTGAAGAGAATCAACAGCTGATATTTAGTCCAGAAAAAACAACGGTTCGATGTGGTTTGTGAGTCTGTGGAACCATCGGTCCATATTTCTTCAAAAATAATGCCGATGAGAACGTTACCGTCAATGGCGTCTGTTATCAGGCTATTTGATGCCTGAAATTGAAGCTCGTGATCTCCGCGACATTTGATTTCAACAAGACGGCGCCACTTCCCACACATCACTTCAATCAATGGATTTGTTGAGAGAACACTTCGGTGAGCAGATAATTTCACGTTTTAGGCCGGTCGATTGGCCACCAAGATCGTGTGATATCACAACGTTAGACTTTTTCCTGTGGGGGCAATGCCCGATTCAGGCATTGGAGCAAAACATCACCCGTGTCATTCCCGAGTTACCAGTCGAAAAGCTCAAACGAGTCATCGAAAATTTGGCCGCGACCAACATTCAAAAAATAAACGCCAAAGAATGTTCTTCCGAATGATAAAAAACATTCCCCAAAAAATTAAAATTTTCTGTTTTTTTTCTTTAAAAAAGTAGGGAACCTCGAAATGGATCACCCGTTATAACAAAATAAACAATTTTATTCAAACCTTTTACTACCTTAAAGAAGAATTTTTCGGAGGTAAATATTCCTAACTTCTCCATTGAGACGTCATTTCCGGTGACCACTCGGAAGAAGGGTAGGTCCGCGTTGACAGTAGAACTAATGACAGAATCATATGAAGTGAAAAACAAAAATCATGTCTTAGTTAATACCAGAAACTAGAATTCTGATGAACGAAAAAATTTGGAATTTGGATTTTTGGCAGATCTTTTGAATAAAAATTAATATTTCGTGAAAAAAAACAATCCTTCGTCCCCTCATGAATAGTATCTCGTAGACCTGTGTAAAGTGTCGTCAAGAGAGATTGAGTATTTTCGAAAACTTTGAAAATACGATTTCGAGAACAGCGCGTTTAACGTAAAGTTTTGAGTAACACCTCAACTCACTTTATTCGCGCAACCTCCCAAGACTGCATCTCTGAAATTTTGATTCGGATCGACTTGAAAATTTAGGATAATATTCTCGAGATGTTGCAGAAATGAATAGGAAAATAAAAGAAAACGATTTTTGAAATTGTGAAAACCATGTAACCACATAAACGAGTTCATTACGAAAGGAGTAAAAAATTAATTCAATTTTTGAAAATATGAGCTGATGATATGAGCTAGACAGCGTAGCGGCTGTTTTATAATTCTTTGAAATGTCTTCGTAAATCTGGTACGCACATATTTCCATCGATTTTTCAGTATCCGCTGTTGCCAATATGCGAAAGATCATAAATCTCGAAGCCTTTCTCCTAACGCCGACTCAACAGATTTAGTCATCGTTCAAGCTTCTGCTCCATATTTCAGGGTTGGAATGCTGAGTGTTTTATATGGTTTGGTCTTTGTTCGCCAAGAGAGAATTTAACATTCCATTTGTCTACTCAGTCGAAACCAAGGACCTGTTGGCAAAACTTATTCTACGTTGAATTTTTATGCTGGTTCTTAGATAGACGATATTATCCACAACCCCATAGTTATGACTGTAAACGTTTGTGTGACGTGGGAGCCGAGTAGCGAACGCGCTGACTGTTTATTTGATGGCAAGAGATATTACTTCCTGTCCTCCTCTACCTCCAGACCCATTTGCCTCGCTTCCTTATCCAGCCTCAGAGAAGCAGAAATTATGGCGCTGATGTTGAGCAGATTGATATCAACACGCAATCGATTGATATTCATCCCAGCGGAGCTTTCGATTTTTCTCAGCTCGGGAATATTAAATTCGGGCAAAGCGGTGCAACGGGGCCGGCTCCTTATTGCGCTGCCGAAATCAGCTTTAAAATAGACAAGGAGTGGTTGTTTTCGATCCTTTTTTCACAAATCTGTTCCAAGATTTGGCGTCTGAAGTCACACTAATAAGGTCCAGTCAGTTTGTTAACAGTGGGTTTTGATATTTCACACTAGTACGTTATATGCGATATTGAGGAGGCTTATCCAACGATGAATGTACAGGGCGTAAAGTTCGCCTTGTAATGGTTTGAGTAGAAAACATTCGCGTTCCAATCGTCTCCTAAATATATTCTGCAAAGAACCTGATACATGCTCCTTGTCAGTTCTTCGGCGCCATATTTAAATAGGTCAGTTGGTAAGCCATCAAGCGAGCAATCACTGCTCAAACATCGTTCCTGTCGGATGATGGAACGTCTATTGCATTATCAGCGAGTGAGAGATCAGGTTCGCCAATTCAAGGGTTTTCATTTTCACTGCCATTCAGCAGGTTGGAGAATTATTCCTTATATTTATAAACTTAGTTTGCGCTGAAAATGGTCACCAGATTGCCTATATGAGCATGCTCCGGACTTGAAACTTTCTGTAAGCTTTCCGCAAGCTTCTCAGATTCTTCACATTCACACATTTCGGTCTCAGTTTTTTTTTTTTTTTTGGCGCAAAAGCATTTTGTTTCCTTTCAGCTCGCGGATTCTATACTTCCCTGCACTTATAGTGGCCGGCTGTCTGTTGTCACTGTAGCAGATTCGACATCGAACCTTTCTTGTGTGTCTTAACGGCTGTGATTTACTTTTTTGCTATACATATGAGGGTGTGTCTTCGAACAGAGCCGATGTTTGGAGATATGACCTAAAATGGGTTACAGTATGATCGATTTAGTTGCACGATAGAAGACGAATTTTCAGAATGTGCCGAATATAACATATCAATTAAAAAGTCTTCAGCCTACGCTTTGTCCTTTGCTTCAAATTGGTCTTCATTTTTGACAATAACCTCTTCATTCGACGAAAATTTCTTCCCAGCGAGCATTCTTTTGACATCTGAGAACAGGAAATAGTCCCAGGGGGCTAGATCTCGAGAATACGGTGGAAGTGGAAGCAATTCGAAGCACAATTAATGGATTTTTCCATTGATTTCACTGACTTGTGACACGGTGAAGTGTTTTGGTGGTGAAACAGCACTTTCTTTTTCTTCAAAAGCGGTCGTTTTCGGCGATTTCATACTTCAAACTGGTATATATGGTTGTCGCTGTTGATTGTCCTTCATTTTTCAAGGTAGTCAATTACGATATAACCTTGCAAAAAGTTGTAGAATAAACTTTTTCAAGCGCGTTGGAAATACACAAAGTGTGCTTTCTGCTCCCATTACGACAAGTTGATGATTCGGAGCAGTGTTTGGAGAGGGTCAAGCGTAATAAATCCGAACTCCAATCGACAGTCATCAAGTGTACTCCACATGATAATCCCGCTCCAAAGCGTGGAAAAACGCAACAGGTCACCCACGAATTAGTTACGCAAAAGTAGGAATTGATACCAAAACCTGCATCAGTTGATTACACTTAGTCTTCAAACTTCGAAGTCTTTGCATACAGAATATGCATACAGACAAGAATATGCATACAGGAATATCTTTAATATAAAATATTTTCAAAACAAGAGAACAAAAAAAAGCGAAACTAAAATTTCCATAAATTGACTCCCTTAACAACAATTATAAGTCAATCAATATTCCCCTCTCTTGCCCAGCATACATTTGTATATAGGTCAATACCAAATTAAAGTAGGAAAAATTTACTCTGAAGCTGAGTTTATAATAATTTTCGCAGAAACAAAAACAAACGAAACTTTTTAAAGAAACTTTAATTTTCAAAGTCGCGAAGAAGAAGCAACAATTGCAGGAGCTGTGGTGGCTGAATCAAAATAACTGTAAAGGAGTATTTTTAGACAGTGGCGGCGACCGCACATTAACGGCTGCTGCTTCCTCTTCTTCGTTAGGAAATTCCAGACATTAAATGTTCAACATTTGTTTGACATGAAAGTTGGGATTTTATAATATATATATATATATTATGTATATATATTAATCGATTCATAAACTGTCACTTCTGGTTCGAAAGTATGTATTTAGGTATGGCCGCATGCAACAGTTAAAGTCAACGCCATCAACCTCAGTGCCGGCGAAAGCGTCACTATGCGCCACCGAAAACTTCAGTAATAATTTCGAAACTTAATTTTTGTTTCGGGAAGCACATGGGAGCAGAAACCACACTTTTTGTATTTCCAAAGCGCTTGAAAAAGTTTATTTTATAACTTTTGTTGCAAAATTTCTACAAATTTGGCGTCTTTAAAGAGGCGACATGCCTCTGAGCACAAATACATATATACATATGTACATATATGTAGTTGGCTAGTAAATTGGCAACAAATTGTAAAGTTGGCTACCAGACAATCGGCTCGACTGTTAGGCAAAAGTTAACAATTATAAAACTCATTTGCTGTCGCTATGCCATGAAACCGTAACGCATGACGTCATGAGCCGATTGTGACGCAGTAGCATACATACGAGTACATACAAAAGCCGCATTGTTGCTTAAGCAACCCGAACAACCTAATTTTCTATAAAACTTCCTTAGTACTAAAAACAAAGTTTGGAAAAACCGGTTAGGATGCAAAATTCAAACTTCAGCAGACAGAAGTTCATTGAACTGCTCATTTAAAGCTTCAAAGGACGGTTAAAGAGTTGCTTTGGTTTGTATATTAAAGTCAGTAAATATATTTAAATATTCTAAATCAAAATAAAAAATTAAATTAAATAAAATAAATTTAAAAAATTTTATGAAATGAAGTGAAAAACAATAAAAGCAAAAACAAGAAAGAATGTGTGTAGTCCGCCATGTCGAAATCTTCATACCTATCATGAACATATGAAATTTTCGGTGTCAATATTGATTGAAGGGAGTACACTAATCTAGAGGGAAGAATTTTAGGTAATCTTTGAAGCACCGTAAAAAAGAAAGCAACCAATATTTTTATATTCCTTCTTTTTATAAGTTATTTATTAACATGAGAAAAATAAAGGATGATTCATTTCAAGGTTCCCTACTTTTTTAAAGAAAAAAGCACAGAAAATTCAAATTTACTAGGAATGTTTATTATCGTCCAAAAGAACATTCTTTGGCATTCATTTTTTGAAGATTATCTCTTTCAAATGTTGTCCGTGGCTACGGACCGATTAATCCACTGGCTCACAAACCACACCAAACCGTTGTTTTTTCTGAATAAACTAACAGCTCTTGAATCTCTTAAGGTTGCTCTACTTCCCAAAGGCGGCATTTTTTCTTGTTGACCCAGAAACGGGCCTCATCGCTGAACAAAATTTGGTTCGAAAACGTCCGATCTTTTTGGAACTGTTCAAGAGCCCATAGAGCGAAGCGACGTCACTTGGGAAGGTCGAGCGACTTCAGTTCTTGCATAAGCTTTACGCTTTCAATTTAAGATCTCGACAAAAAATGCAATATTTCCATACGTCAGTCCGAGTTATTGCGAACGGCGACGAATCGACTTTCCACGGTCTTCGTGTACACTCTCAGCTAAGGCGGCTATATTTTCTTCACTACGTGCTGGACGTAGTCTATTCGGTCGAATATTATCCAATAATGAATGCTGGGTCTCAAAATGGATGCGAATAATACGTTCAGTAGACCGATTATGTTGACCAAAGTTGAGCGAAGCGCGCGAAACACATTCTTTACAGAACGGGAATTTTCGTAAGTTGATTTGTAAACCTTGTTCAGGCGTAATTTTTTCGATGATAAAATGCCAAACAATACTGAAGAAAAATAACATGACAGCTTGGCACGAAAGACGCGTGATCTTTCAAAAAAAACTATTGAAAAATGTACCTCCACTTGGATCATCCTTCCCAAAAGGAAAACAAAAAAAATCTAACTCCTTGAATTGACATGAAATGGGGGTTGTAAAAATTGACACGTGACACGATTTCAGCCCTTCTAGCAATCTGAAAAAATATGATTGATCTAGAGGAATGTCGAAATGTCTGGAACTATAGAAAAGTCGAAAAAAAATTTCACAAAATGTCGACGTTTGAAAAAAAAATTTTACCTTTTTTTGACTTTTCGAATTTTATTGAAGTATTAAAAATTGAAATTTGTGATGACTCTCCGAAAATATCAAAGAAATCGGTCAAGTAGAACTTGAAAAATTCGTGGGTAACGATAATTGCGAGAAAAACGCGTTTAAAGTTTCACCGACCGAGTCGGCCATGCCGCGTCAACAAAACAACTTTATCTCTCCGAAAACAATTTGAATTTTGAAAAATCCTCTTACAGACATATTTTGAAATAGGTAAACTTTAAAAATATACAAAAAAATCGAATTTTTCGAAATTCTAGACTAGAATACCCCCTTAAATTCATGCCAGTATAATACTAAAGTGTATGCTTTATATATTTTTCTGACGGATTTTTGATCCAAAACCTCACATCTGAACAAATAGGTTATATGGAGGCTATATGACATAGTCTGCTGATTTCGATAGTTTATTTTTACGAATATTTTTTGAATTTACTTGTGTAGAATACCAAATTTTACCATCTTAGAAGAGTTTTTGACGGACTTATGATGGTTATATTCAGTGTCGATTTGACGCTAGGAGAAGTCGGGGCTAGTGCCTTCGGCGGTAAATTTTCTAAGATTCTAAGGAAATTCAGATCACAATTTACTTGTCAAACCAATATTGCATAAAGTATAGTTTTGGTACCTTAAGTTAAAATTAGTAATGGAAATAATTTAATTATTTCATTTTCCTCGGTATAGTTATTTTCACATTTTCAAAGGACTGAAATGCATCGCGCATTTTTTTTTATGTATGGCCATCCATAACTTTTTACAAAGTGATCGGTTTTTGAAAATTTTAGCCAGGGGGATGTGTCACTGTAAAAATTTCGGCCAAAGCGGTAAACGTGGTCACATTGTCTACTGTAAAAAGTGCAGGCGAATAGAACATCAAGGGTTTTCCAATAAGAATGATAATTTAATGGAACGAATTCGATGAACCCAATTTCTGAGCACTTTTTCCACTAAATCAAGTCGTATGTCATGAATAGCACATTCAATATTGACTTTTAACGCTTGAAGAGAGTCTCGTCAATTGCTAAAGACCAATGACTGCAAATAACCAGACCAGAAGTAGTCTTATGGTGTTAAATCACAACTTCTTGGGGGCCATTCAATGTCACAATTTCTTGAAATAATCGAATCTCCACACCTTCCTCACAATAATTCGCTTGTTACACGTGCTGTGTGACACGTAGCCCCGTCTTGTTGGAACCAGATGTTGTTAAGATCAACTTCTTCCAAATGTGGCCATAAAAAGTTGGTTATCATTGATCCATACCGCTCTCCATTGACAAAAACGGTGCTATTAACTTCATTTCGAAAGCAGTACGGACCGATGATTCCACCAGATCAAAAACCACACCAAACTGTCAATTTAGGTAAATGAAATGGTTGTTCATGAATAATTTGTGGATTTTCTTCGCACCAGAATCGACAGTTTTGTTTATTTACCACACCACTCAGATGGAAAAGAGCCTCATCGGAGAAGATGATTTTGTTAAAACAAATCGTTATCGTTTTCAAGTTGCTCCAAGGCAAAATCAGCAAAGTTGTTCTTAATCTTACCATGATGAAATTATAAACATTACTGAATACAACGGAAAAAAATCACAGATCATGACATATTAAAAATGTCCAAAACGACACTTAGAAATAATATCATCCATATTGTAAAACCCTTTAGATCTATTAGAAACTTTGCAGCGCTTCTAGTGCTTAAAGCAAAGTTATATTTGTTCTCGTTTCATATGTTCCATTATAATTATATTCTGTTCCCCCTGACCAACACCACTCTCAAACCGTGTTTTCTCATGCAAAGGTGGATCCTGAAATAATGGAGGCTAAAACAGTTATTTTATATCGAATATGGAGCTAATGTTTTTCGGGATCATAATTTGGTACTAAATGCCATTAAAAATGCAACTGAAATTAAAACTTGCGTTTGGTGGCAGTTTTATATGGCTTCTTTCTGAATGATTCCAAAACAAAATCGAAAATTCGAGTTATCTCAAATACAATACATAGTTTGTTCAAAGGAAAAGGTGAATTTAGATTTTTTTTTTTTTTTTGAAAATAAGTACTTTTAATCATCAATATCCCTCCAAAGTAATCCCCTTCGGTGTAATACACTTGTGCCAACGTGTTTTCCAATCTCCGACCACTTCTGAAATGCGCTTTTCGGTATGACCACCAGCTCTTTCTTCGGTTCTGACTTGAACTTATCAAATGTGGCAAAACGCTTTCCTTTCACTGGTTTCTTTAGTTTTGGGAATAGGAAAAAGTCGCAGGGAGCCAAATCTGGTGAATCCGGTGGTTGAGGCATGATTACGGTTTTTTTTTTTTTGTCAAAAAATCACGAATAAGCATTGTTAGTGTTAGCTGGTGCATTATCGTGATGCAGAAACCACGATTTGTTTTTCCACAATCCATACGTTACATAACTTCCTTCTAGTATTCGTTATTAACTGTACGACCTTTTGGCAGAAACTCATAATGCACCACACCATTGTAATCAAAAAAAAAAAAAACAGTGAGCAAAACCTTCACCTTTTTCTCTGAACATACGTATTTCTTACGGTAGATAAGTACTCTATAAGACTGAAAAATCTGGCGGGAATGTCTCTCATATCCACCACCCAGACCTGCACCTTCCTTCCATAATTAATTGATTTAAATTAACTAAACAAATTGCCGTCTGTGGCATCTTCTCAAATTTATCAAGATATATTCAAATTAGTTAAAGAAAAATTAATTAAATATTTCATTTTTAAGGCTTTCATAAGTAAGTTATAGATTTTACAAAATTTCAGGTCATGCCTTCATATATTGACAAAATTATTATGTTAGTACTCATATATGTAAGTAAATATATATTAGGCTAAGCCCACATAACTTCTCAAACACCAGCACTTTCACAAATAAAGAGAAAAACATATTTGACAGTTGACAGTTGCAGCTAATAGGTTGAAACCACACTCGCGGCGACAATAGGAACAATCCTCACAGCGACAAGTACTACAAGCTTTACAACACTTATTTACCCAAGCAAATAACTAGATCAGTCAATACCATCAAACCATCAAACAACAAATAAAAAAAAAACATAAAAACAGAAAGACAACGATAAAATAGATTTGACAAGTGTAACGCCCGCGGCTTTGTTTGCATAACGGTTTCGATAGCTCAATACAAATAAATGTGTATAAGTACAGTGGTGAAATCGAATTGACTTAAGTAAATCAATAAGTAGTGGAATGGGAATGTTGACTTAAATGTCTGTCATGTAGCTAGGGTTGCGCAGTGAGTGTGCTCAGTCACCACCACTTTGAAAGTACAAAGCCATCCAGCTGGACTGGTATGAAGTCATGAAAGAGACCATTACAGACTATCTTCATAAAACTCTGAATTTGTTTAAAACAAAAAATATAGAAAAAAAATTGTTGAAACTATATGGATGGAAGGAAACCGAGAATGTCAAGAATCTTTGAGCCCTCAATTAGGAACTAAAAATTTTCCAGAGATGAGGTTGTTCGCCTTATAATTGCAAAATATTAGATTTCAAACAAGAGAGTTCTTCTGTTGACTTATTTTGTGCTAATATTATTGTTATTATTTTATTTTATTTTCTTCTTCTTCTTCTTTGGAGTAGGCATCGCTTACGCGATTATAGCCTCGTCAACAATAACGCGCTACTCGTTTCTTCTTTTTGCTGTTTGGCGCTAGTTAGAAATACCAAGTGGTACCAGGTCGCTCTCCACCTGATCCTTCCAACGGAGTGGAAGTCTTCCTCTTCCTCTGCTTCCGCTAGCGGGTACTCCATCGAATACTTTCAAAGCTGGAGTGCTTTCATCTATTCGGACGACATGATCTGGCCAGCGTAGCCGCTGTCTTTTGATTTGCTGAACTATGTCAATGTCGTCATATAACCCGTACAGCTCATCGTTCCATCCATAAATCTTCCACAAAACTTATCTCTTCAAAACTCCTAAAGCCGACTCATCGGATATAGACATCGTCCAGGCTTCAGCACCATATGTCAGGACGGGAATTATGAGCGACTTGTAGAGTTTGGTTTTGGTTCGTCGAGAGAGGACTTTACTTTTCATACTCAGTCCAAAGTAACACCTGTTGGCAAGAGTGATTCTGCGTTGGATTTCAAGGCTGACATTGTTGGTGTTGTTAATTCTGGTTCCCAGATAGACGATATTGTCTACGACTGTGAAGTTGTGAATGTCAACAGTGTCGTGAGAGCCAAATCGCGAGTTTATTTGATGACAAAAGATATTTCGTCTTGCCCTCGTTCACTACCAGACCCATTCGCTTCGCTTCTTTGTCTAATCTGGAGAACGCAGAACTTACGGTGCGGTTGTTATTACCAATTATATCAATATTTCCAACATACGCCAACAATTGCACACTCTTGTAGAAGATTATTGTTGGTCTATTTAGCTCTGCAGCTTTTATTATTTTCTCTAGCATCAAATTGAAGAAATCACACGATAAAGAGTCTCCTTGTCTGAAACCTCGTTTGGTATTGAACGGCTTGGAGAGCACCTTCCCAATTCTGACTGCGCTTCTGGTATTATCCAGGGTCATAGCCGTATGAGTTTTGGGGGGATATCAAATTCACACATAGCGATGTAAAGACAGTTCCTTATCGTGCTGTCGAAGGCAGCTTTAAAATCGATAAAAAGGTGGTGTGTATCGCTTCTTTTCTCTCGGGCCTTCTCCAAGATTTGTCGAATGGTGAATATTCAATGGTAGATTCGTCAGGTCTAAAACCACACTGATGAGGTCCGATCAGTTTGTTGACGGTGGGCTTTCGTCTTTCACACAATACGCTATATAGGACCTTATATGCGATATTAAGGAGACTTATCCCACGATAATTTGCACAGACCGTAGTTTCTCAATGTAGCTTGATGAATTTTCGTATCTTGGAATCTGGTACTACAGACAACCATATTTCGGACCCCGCCAAAGTCAATCAGCCTCAGCCCGTTTGGGGATGTTTCGTCGTGGAGGCTGAATTTTTCGATGTTGCGCCAAAAATACTTTCTTTGCCCACCCTGGCGTTGAAATCGCCTAGCAATTTTGACATCGTGTCGGAGGTAGCGCTCATAAGTACGTTCTAGGCTCTCTTAGAAAGCATCTTTGGTCACATCATCCTTCTCTTCTGTCGGTACGTGGACGTAAATTAACGATATGTTGAAAAACTTCTTTGATGCGAATTGCGGCTAGACGTTCATCCACCGGTGTGAATGCCAAGACTCGGCGACGGAGTCTCTCTCCCACCACAAACCCAACAGCAAATTTGCCCTCCTTTACATGGCTGTATTAGATTTCACAAGGACCCACCTTTTTCCGTCCATGTCCCGTCCATCGCATTTCTTGGATGGCGGTGATGTCAGCCTTTAGTCTTACGAGGACGTCAACCACCTGGGCAGTGGCACCTTTCTTTAAACGTTTGCGGTGGTCGCTATCAAAAGGGGGATATCTTATCCGAGGCATTTGTTGCTTTTTCGTTGGAGTATAGTTTTTATGCGGTGGGTTCCAAACCTTACAACCGCAGGGGGTTCGCCTTCTCACTTTAGCTCGCCTCCAAACGGATGTTTGTTGGCTTAAAACCGGAAGTCGTGATATGCTTGAACCATATGTAAAAGAATCGTTTCTAGCCACTCCCAGGTGAATGACAGTCAGAAGCTTTCCTCTCTTGCGTGAACTTCTACACATGGCCCCATCCTTCTTTTATTTTATTTTGCTTTGATTTAATACATTTTTTTTGTATTTTGAACTACTTTATATATTTTTTTAATATATTATTTTATTTAAATTTGTTTTTTTTTTTGTGTTTATGTTGTTATTTTTTATTAATTTTATTTTATTCTATATTAATTTTTTTTTTTTTTTTTTTTTATATTTACCTTTATATTAATTTACTTTTATATAAATTTTTTTTTTTTTTATGTTTTTTTCTTATATTTTATTTTGTTTTATTTTATTTTATTTTACTTTATAATATTTTATTTAATTTTTATTTATTTTTTTTATTTTTTTTTTTTTCTAATTTATTTTACATTAAATTATTTTATTTTATTTTATTTAATTTATTTTTACTTAATTCATTTTATTTTTTTAATTTTATTTTATTTTTATTTTTTTAATTTAAATTTTTTCTTTATTTTTTAATTTTCTTATATTTTTTTGTTATAATATTTTTTTGGATTTTATGTTATTTTATTTTATATTTATTTTTTTTATGTTATGTTATTTTTTTTATATTTTTTTTAAATATTTTTATTTATTTATTTTATATTATTGAATGCTGTTTATTTTTCTATTATTTTATTTTGTTTCATTTTATTTATTTTAGTTTATATAATGTTGTGTATTTTATCTATTTAGTTTTTAATACTATTTTACTTATGTTTTATTTTAATTTATGTTCTTTAAATTAATATTTTTTTTTGACTTTGAAAAACGACAGTGATGTGTCTTAAACCCGAATTTTTCTAAGAAGTCTCCATGCGAAGTGTTTCGCTCTTCATCTCATCGCTGTTTTCGAAATGTCTTGTAAAGAGAGCTTAGCCTTCCCACCTTGGCACTCACAAGTATTTGTGCTATTATCCTTATAATTGAACTGTCCACTTTAAGACGACTTGTTTGAATTGCAAAACACATGTCTGAAAATATCTTTATATTTGTATTAAATACAAATTTAAGAGCATGTCGTGTGAATTGGCACAACTGATTGGGATCAAAATCGGAATCGAACTGGTATGGCTATCAAAAAATGCTGTACAACATTAGTTATTTATTGGCGTCAAATAAAAAAGGGAAGCAAATAAAATTTCCGGAAGGCATGAAATTGAGTTCCACTTACAAAAACCTAACTTGCCTTGAGCATGAAATCCCAAACACTTAAGTCATGCAATGAAAGGAAACACATACACATACACACACTTAAATATACAGCACGCATTCATATGCGAACACATATATATTCACATATTTTATCGCCAAGCTGCTACTCAACACAACCAAAAAGGACACATAAAATTTACACATGACACTGAGCTAAATATTTTTTTTACGGTAATGCAAGATAAGCAGCGTTAAGCTAGACCAGCTGCCCTTACGGTGTTAGTCTTCGTATGGCTGTGTGTGCATGGAATTTACTAGTTATCCTTGACACTTACTTAGGCGTAAAGCCAGTCAGCCGCTGCCTTTTTTTGCCAAAGTAGTAAATTTTCTACCTGCCGCGTCTACTTCTAACTTGATTTATAGCTTAAAGATGAAGTGTGGATTTTGGGTGTCTGTGCAAGTAAGTGCTGATAATTTAATGGTATTACAAATGGTGTTGGAATTTAAGAAGGAGAGTTTTTCAAGAAATATGCATAAATTAAAATAATATAAAATAAACGTAATAAAATAAGATGAAATAAAAGAAAACTAAAATACAACAAAATAAACTAAATAAAAAACTTAATGAAATAATAAAATGAAAATAAAATCAATTTGAATGAGATAAAAAAGATAAAAATAAAAAAATAAAATAAATAAAAATTAAATTTAATAAATGAAATATAAACAAAACTGAAATAAAATCAAACAATATAAAAATAAGAAAATAAAATTAGAGTAACAATAAATAAAATAAATTAAATGTTCCCACCCCCGATTTCTCATCGCCAAGACGAGAGATTATGTGGCCGGAAAATTTCTTTCGCAATAAAGCCATATTTGTTCGTGTTGTGCGGCTGTGCCACTATCTCATCGAGACTACATATTGCCAAAGTCGTGTTCCTCGGTCGACAGGCCAAAAACAGTCGGTTATCATACGAACATAACGCTCCGAAGTGAGAGTGAGTGTCTTGCCGTTATCGTTTTCAAAGGAGCAAGGTCCAATTACACCTCCGTACCAAAGAGCGCACCAGTAAGTAAATATTTTTTTGGGTGTAATGGTATCTCTTCAACAATTTGAGGATTCTCGGAGCCCCAAATACGAAAATTTTGCTTACTTACGAATCCACCGAGTGAGAAATGTGCCTCGTCGCTTTAGAAAATTCTGTTGGAAAAATCGCGGTCCACATCTTGTTATTCAAGCACCCAATCGATGTAAATACAACCTTATGAATGGTCAACTGACTTCAGTTGTTTTATGAGCTGGATGTAAGTGTAAGTCCAAGTGCAAAATTCGTCATAATAAACTGTAAGGAAGTCCCAGCTCTTAGGAACGTCGAGAAATAGACACATTCAGGTTTTCGGCTACACTTTCACTTAGCGCACAGCAGCGATATTTAACACGAAAACAGCAAAAGAAGGTCTGTGCATCAGCCTTACAATATCTGTAGCATCAGTCTCTTTAAATTTCTTTAAAATTTTACTAATCACTTGAGCAGTTGAATGATTAGGTGCATCATAATCTTCTCTTAAAGTACGAAATGTAGCCACATTTGAATCACCATTATTGTAGTAGGTTTCAACAATTTTAACGCGTTGTGAGGTTGTTCAGTGATCCTTTTTCATAAATGCCTGACTTTTAGCAAAAACAAAACATACCTGGTTTGACAGTTAAGTTTGACAGACGTCAAACCTGCACTTTTGAAACCATTAA
This sequence comes from Neoceratitis asiatica, assembly GCA_030068015.2. NCBI lineage: Eukaryota > Metazoa > Arthropoda > Insecta > Diptera > Tephritidae > Neoceratitis > Neoceratitis asiatica. The sequence goes on along the minus strand of CM061525.1, from coordinate 43,453,082 downwards.
ATAGAGAACGCTTTACATGCGAGCTGGTTAAAAAAAACTATCCAGTACTCATGTCAAAATCGCTAAGATATTTACAAGATAATCTCTGGTGAGGAATAAATGTCGAAGTTCTTAACATTAGGTACAATGTACATGATGCCAAAAAGTGATAATTCAGTTGAACCGTCAATATTCAGGCCATTAACTTGTCTCTCGGTTGTCATACGTCATAACGTCAGAAGATCAGAAAGGGTACCTAAGATCATCCCAGGGATATAACTATAGACAAAGTAGTGCTTGGGCAATCCAAAAGCAGGAAAGCAGAAACCTCTGAACAGGGTACATGTACAGTTCATGGATGAAATCTATCGATTCAGTGCCCCAATCATGGCTTATCGAATATAATAATTTTCCGAACAAAATTGCCACGGTCTAGAACTGCTCAGGGGCCATTAACATCGGCAATGGAATTTCCAAGGTATTTCACTGTGTCCTCTCTGGTTCGTCATCACTATGGATCCCCTCAGTTATATTCTACGGTTTACTAGCTACGAATATGTGGTCAAATATGGTCAGTATTATTGTTTGGTACAGATGCAAAAGCTGCTTGATGAATCAACGAGGTAAACGTTTCAACTGCATTGTCGAGTTCTGCTGGACTTTTGATTGAAATCTTAAGTTCCACATTTTCTGTTATCTGGTCTGGAAAAGTACTGATTTGGCTTTTGTTATTTAACGCAGTATACCTTTTTTGCTTTGTATTAATAACAGTGCTATAATTAATAATAACTGGCGAGTGGTCGGAACTTAGTTCCTCAGAGCTCAAGATACCCAGCAATGGAGTTTGAATGCCATTATATACAGCAAAATCTAGCAGATCAGGTATTTTTAGTGGATCAGATGGCCAGTAAGTAGGTTCACCAGTGGATAGAGTTTTAAAATTATTCTTTATAATGCACTTATAAAGTTTTCGACCTTTTTGGTTGGGAATACGTGATCCCCACCATGGATGTTTAGCGTTATAATACTTCTAGACCTCGTACCTGCGCACGCATTAATACGACAAAAAAGAAAGTTGCGAAAGAAATGGCAAACGACTAGAAACCCAGTGGATAAGACAATATTAAATAAAGCCACAAGTGTACTTAAAGAAAAACTTAATGAATTTAGAAATAAATCGATCTCAGATTACATTGAAAACTTAAATGACAATAATAACGATGACTACAAAATATGGAAAGCCACGAAGTATCTAAAACGGCTAAAAAAGAGAAATGTACCTATAAAGGATTACAATGATGCATGGTGTAGATCTGATCAGAGCAAGGCTGATGCATATGCAAAACATTTAGAAACAACATTCACCCCCTACACAATCAGCAATGGCAATGACTCCGAGATTCTTCAATTTCTTGATGCCCCATGTCAATTGTCATTACCAGTCAAACATATAAGACCTAATGAAATTCGTACTGAAATCGAAAAACTCAACAAAACCAAATCTCCAGATTACGACAAAATCGATGCTAAAGTAGCTAAGTGCTTACCAAAAAAAGGTATTATGTTTTTAACGATTATATACAATTCCATATTAAGGTTAAACCATTTCCCTACGCAGTGGGAATGTGCAGAAATTGTGATGGTTCCCAAACCTAACAAACCAGAAAATGAAATAACTTCGTATAGGCCCATCAGCTTATTGGCACTATTCTCAAAAATATTTGAGAGAATATTTTTACGTAGAATTTCACCAACACTTGAAAATAATAATGTAATACCTGAACATCAATTTGGTTTTCGGCGACATCATGGTACACCTGAGCAATGCCACCGAGTAGTAAATTACATTATTGACTCTTTTGAAAGAAAAGAATAATGTTCAGCAGTGTTTTTAGATATACAACAAGCGTTTGATAAAGTTTGGCACTGTGGACTGTTATATAAAATTAAAAAAAATTTCCCCTCAGAAATTTATCTAGTTCTTAAGTCATATCTCAGTAATAGATCTTATTATGTGAAAGTTAAGGATGAAACCTCTTCCATAAAATACATTCAAGCTGGAGTACCACAAGGAAGTGTCCTCGGACTAATTCTATGCACAATCTTTACATCAGACATGCCAGAAACTGAAAACGTTTTTATTGCAACATACGCTGACGATACTGCTATATTAGAGTCAAATTCATCTCCAATTCAGTCCTGGTTAGATCGCTGGAAAATAAAGGTCAACACAAATAAATATACACATGTGCTATTCACATTAAGGCGAAGTGACTACCCTCCTTTTCATATCTATGGCAATACGATCCCAAAAAGTGACAGCGTCAAATACTTAGGCTAACATGGAAATGCCATATTCAAGCTAAAAATAAACAACTAAAAACTAAAACTAGAAAACTATATTGGTTACTTGGACCTAAGTCATCACTATATCTCGAGACTAAATTGCTATTATACAAAGTTCTATTAAAACCTGTGTGGACCTATGGCATACAACTTTGGGGTACATCATCACACTCAAATATAGAAATACTACAAAGATATCAATCAAAAACATTAAGACTAATCACAAATGTCCCCTGGTTCATTACAAATAAAGCCATTCATTTAGACTTAAATATTCCTTTTATAAAAAACGAAATCAAAAGATCATACTTAAAGAGAATTAGCTATCATGATAATCTATTAGCTATTTCGTTATTAGATGAAACTAATGAAATCATAAGACTTAAAAGACATCATGTTCTAGATCTCCCCTTTAACAATTAATTTAAAACAAAATCATTCAGTAATATTACTTAATTGATGTAACTATTATCTTTTGTAAATAAGCATAAGTTATTATAAGTATAAATACGTATGTAACTAAGTAATGTTTTATTATTGTACTCACTGGAGATCAAATATAAGTCAAGTACCCATTGTTAAATAATTTGCTTATTGTTCTATGAATAGATTGCAAATATATGTATTAAAGAAAAAAAAGGAAAAATATGGTCAGACTGAGGCTTAACCTCAGCAAGGCAAATCACCTTTAAAAGCTTTTGGAATATATCGCAACTTTCTTCAATGATATTAAAATTTTTGTTGGTCTCCAGAAATGGTGTAAAATTAATATCTTGATTAATTAAAGGGATTCTCTGACACACTCCCATTGAACCTGGAGGCGTTGATATAAAATAAATGGAACCAGTTGAGCTATACAAGTATCTCAGAGTTTTGCAGAGCAATTGGGTAGGAACTATGCATATGTGGAAAAAATTGGCAGAAACATGCGATGGATGCGATTGTTTTACCCCTGTTTTCGTACAGTTTCGGAATTATAAAATGGTTAACAACCGAGCCGAAAAATATGCAGCGGATAATGGCTACAGTCATGCCCAAATATAAAGCTCTTCAACCCAAAGCTTCGGTCTTTCGAACGATATTGGCCAGGAAAGAAGACAGAAGGGCTCAGATTGACATCGGCACGTTGCATGACAAATTTATTTTAAATCTCAGAGCTTATTTCCATCCAAAGTCATCACAGTCCGATATTCATCAGGCTGTAGAATATGCTAATGATAACTCCACTACACTTCGAATGAACCAGTCTTATGAATGCGGAAACACGTTATTAACGGATAAAAAAAACCACAGAAATGGTCTGAAAAGGAAGTCCACGGCAATCCCGCAAAAATTGCCTAAAAACTTAAAAAAAAGTTTTGTCAGTAATACGTAAAAAAAAATCCGTGTAACCCTTCTACAATTATATGCTTAGATGCACATTCAGAAGAAACAGTCGAAGAAAGTTTCTTTCCAACATCTCTGGCAAAACCAACTACTTCCAGAAGCCTGACGGTTAATGAATCACAACTTACGGCGAAATGCTGGATATCCTTCAATAACTCCAATGTAGAGCAAATTGGTATTTTGTCAATATCAGTACTATCCTATTTCACAAAAAGTTGGCATCGGCAATCATTTTTTTCCAATTCTACAAACTTCCTGGATTATAAGGAATATTTCCCGCTGAATTTTAGATAGTTAAAGACATCTTATCCATATGCTTTCGCGAGGCACCAAAAGACTACAGTCGACTGAGCACCTTACTTCGTTTAGCGTACGCGAGTGAGAAGTGGTTTACTTAAAAATGCACTTCAGATAGTATGAAAGTTGTTGTGTAAAGATAGTGCTTCAGACGCCAGCTCAGCTGAAATCGAAATGATACTCTCTGCATCAGGAGGCACAACACACGTGCATTTGAAACTTCCCCAGTAAAAGGCACAGAAATCATTCTCTCTCTTAACAATCATAGATAGCATGGCAGAAAGAACAAGGAAAGCTTTAACTGGGATAAACGTTGTAAGCTGCGGAAAAAGATGGACCGTATACTATTCAATGAATATATAGAGCTGTAGTTAGACCCATTCCGGTGAGCTGCAAGGCAGTTATACTAAACGCAATTCAGCCTTGAGGGATCCTTCTTGATTAAAAAGCAATAACCATCTTTACAGAAATTTAATAATTGGATTGGATGCGAGAGCAATAGTCATCATTACAGAAACTCAATGACAGAATTTGATGCGCGAACCACTCACATAAGACTACCGCACCACTGCAGAGTCTTTCAATCAAAAGTCACTACTCAGGTCACGTTAAGTTACATGGGAGGGGAGAGGGGTGCCGGAAGTCTTAGAGTATGACCATATGGTTTCAATCAGATCTCTACGTTTCAACCTTGACACATCAAAAGTGGCAATAAAATTTATAAGCGCTCTAAATGGACACTCGATCAAATGCAGCACGACCGTGTTATAGGTACCCGTACTATGGAACATTCCGGACTGTTGGGCGGCAAATGAACTAGCTAACATGATCTCTGCACAAGATGCGGGTATAGCTCTAATCACAGCAATCATATACTAAAACCGGCCTGTACTAAAAGACCGCTAGCAGATGGCGTAATGAAACCAGCTATAAGGTGACAAGGTAGAACTGGCCAGCGTTAGACGCTAAGAAGATAAGAAATTTACTTTTCCTGGTTCAGTTCTCCTTTAGTATCAGAATTATCATATTAGCTGAACACTTTTTAATGGTAATAAGAGGTAGAAGAGAGTGAAGCTACTCAAATGCCTTTGATCGCCACTGCAGAGAAGTGGATGAGGAAAAGCATTTAACGCGGTTTTATGTCTTCTTCCAAGCGCCTAAATGCAGTTTACGCAAAAGTGTATCAACTCTTTACGAAAAGCTACAATTCTTTCACTTCGCACACTACAAGAATTTAAAGCGTGCAAATATAGCAATAAATTCCGAAGCGGAAGGCGTCAAAGGATACCAGGAACTATACATTCTCATTCATTCACGCGCGCAGGATGTGAACATTACTTAATTTGACGCGAAGGAAAATGTACAAAAAACCCAAAATTAAAACTACATACATATGTATGTGTGAAGGGTGTATGTAAGGTTGATGAAGCTTAGAGACAAAAATAAAAAAGAACAAAAATGAAGGGAAAAACTATGCAGTCGAAAGGACACACACTCATATGTGCCCAAACACATTCCACCGCCTCGAAGAAGAACGCACAAAGCCAACTCAACTGATAAGCATGCAAACAAGCGTTATTTTGGCAGACTTCATGGCTGAAGAGCTGGGTTGGCAATGGTGGCGAAATGGAACGTCTTGTGACTTTGACTTTAATTACTGGATTTATAGGTCCACAGAGATAATCTGCTTTGTCGTTTCATGTGTGTGACGTCGTCAAAAGCAGCAAACGGATATGAAAAACATGAATATGCACAAAGAACAACACTTATACTTATATACATACACACATACACTCGATAGCATGTACTCTCAACGTTCTTTGTTGACAAAATGATTACTGGTGCGTCAGCAGGACACTCATCTATGCGGGAGGAAAGAAATGAGCAACGCTGTGGCTATGTATGTTTGCGTGTGAGTATCATGTTCGAGCGCACATATCGCAGCTTATAATAAAAGCGAGACGTTACAGGATAATTAACATCAGCATCATCATCTCCACACCGCCGCTACTAAGTGTATAAAGCGCAAATTCAGGAGCTACAAATATAAATATAATAACAAAAGTAGAAATTTTAGTTGTAAAAATACAGAGATAACTTTGCTTCACATTCAATGCGACGCACTGAAGGCATTTAGAGCGAGTGCGGAATGAAATGCTGAGAGGAAGGCTAAATTTGTTGCTGGGGGGGACTCACACTATGCGCCCACTAATTGGTTGCATCTTATTACAGGACATACTTGAATGCATTTACAGGCGAAAGATAAGTATTTAATGTGAGCTGGAAGCCTGTTGGAAAATTTTTGAGACCACTTCTAAGTTCCAGAAAAGCCGCCGCTCCACTACTAATACGGCAATTGCAGTGTCCCTCTATTTTAAGGAATGTAATTAGAAAGAGACGACTTTAAGCCTGTTAGTGAAAACGCAGACAGAAAGCATATTGAGACAACATCAAAAGATCGCAGTGTTCCGTTCTTGAAGCAACTAAAGGGTCGGTCTAATTGAGTACGAGCTTAGTCCGGTCGGAAATCTGATTTGAACTTGCAGATTTACTGGGACATTGAAAAAGGTGATCACAATATATCCTGCGAACAGGAATGAGTTTTCCATAGCTTTCTCAACTTTAATATTTTAAAACCAAGGAGAGTTTCATAAAACAAACTGTTGGACTGAGGTGATGTGGGTGCCTAAAAAAACATATTTAGATAGCCGTCAAAACAAAAACGCCGAGCACGCTAGAGTAAGTCTGTACTGCGGCTAAAAACAGGACACATTTATTTCCGGAGGTAGAACGGTAGACAGTCTAGCTAATTGGCCTAATTTCTCATTGGGTTCATATAGAGTGTTAACAGAATTTGTCCTGACGTATGTACGTAAGTGTGTTAGTCTGCCCCGCTGAACTGTCAACACGCATCATGCTGCTGTGAGCAATGGAAGCGCAAATGAAACATGTTGACAACTAAAAAGGATATGAAATTCTCATACCGCTACTACAGACAAATACTGAGACTAACTGAGTAGTTAACAGACAATCAGACAGCAGTGAATACGTGAATTGTACATTTCCATATATGGACGGCACGAACCACTGGCACATACACACATTAGGAGTGTTCTTAAATGGTACAAGACTATGCATGATTGAACAGACGTAAGTGAGTTAAGCAGACAGCTTTTGGGTTTGCCCAAATCCTAAGGCAAAATTAAGCTTCCTTCAAAACTCAGGGAGCCCAGACAGTGGCTACAAAGGCTACTGGCAGCTATTACTGCCGAAAAAATTACCGAAGAACGGAAAAGCATTTCTTAAATAACGATGGTTAGCTGAAACTGAAGCCACTCTGAAGTTTTACAGCAACTAATTTCAAACTATCCTCAAAATAATCCTAAATCATTCCGATGAATGCACAATCAAGTAGATGGAATACTACAGAACTTGTCAGGGTGCTAAATGCTACTGTGACTAAGTTTATGATGTATGACGTCAAGTTGCGTTACGAAAATTTTGTCTTGGCATAGAGGTGGCTTCAGTTCGTGCTATCGAACGCAGCTTCAAAATTGACAAAGTTGCTGAATGTGGATCCTTTTATCTCGGATCTTTTCAAAGATTTGACGCATGGTAAATATCTAATATATGGATTCTCAAGATAATTTGCGCAGATTGTGCGGTCCCCCTTTTCATTGATTGAACGGAACACGCTCCGGTTCCAATCGTCGGGCATGCTTTCCTCTGACCAAATCCCGCGTAGAAGCTGATGCATACACCTTGTTAGATCCTCGCCACCATGCTTGTAAATGGTAATCCAAGTAAAGGTACTTCTTTCAATAGCCTATATTTTGACAGAGCACGCGTGAGTCGTGTCAAGCTGTCATGTTATTTTTGTTCTGTATTGTTTGGCATTTCATCATGGAATGACTTACGCCTGAACAAAGCTTACAAATCATTCAACTTTATTACGGAAATTCACGTTCTGTAAAGAATGTGTTTCGCGAGCTTCGCTCAACTTATGGTCAACATAATCAGCCTACTGAGCATACTATTCACCATCACCCACCTTGAGACCCAGCATTCATTATTTAATAATATTCGACCGAACAAACCACTTGCAGCACGCAGTGAAGAAAATATAGCGGCCATAGCTGAGCATTTTACGTCGAGATCTTAAACTGAAAGCGTACAAAATAAAGCTCGCGCAAGAACTGAAGCCTCTCGATCTTCCCAAGCGACATCGTTTTGCTTTATGGGCTCTTGAAAAATTCCAAGAGGATTCGACATTTTCGAGCCAAATTTTCTTCAACGAAGAGGTCCATTTCTTACTCAATGGGTTTGTAAACACGCAAAATTGCTACATTTTAGACGAAGAGCTACCTGAAATCCATAAAAAACGACGGTTTGGTGTGGTTTGTGGGCCGGTGGAATCATCGGTCCATATTTCTTCAAAAATGATGCCGGTGAGAACGTAACCGTTAATGGCAACCGTTAACGCGCCATGATAACCGACTATTTGATGCCTGAGTTTGAAACTCGTGATCTCTGCGTCATTTGGTTTCAACAAGACCGCGCAACTTCCCACACTTCACATCAATCAATGGATTTATTGAGAAAACACTTCGGTGAGCAGATAATTTCACGTTTTGGGCCGGTCGATTGGCCACCAAGATCGTGTGATATCACATCGATAGACTCTTTCTTGGGGAGATATATAAAGTGTAAAGTTTATGCGACAATCCTTTAGGCCTTGAAGCAAAACATCACGCTTATCATTCGCCAGTAACCAGTCGAAATGCTCGAACGAGTCATCGAAAATTTGACTCAACGGATGGACCATCTGCGACGTAGCCGAAGCCAACATTTGAAAGAGATAATCTTCCAAAAAATAAATGCCAATGAATGTTCTTTCGAATAATAATAAACATTCCCCATTAAATTTGAATTTTCTGTTCTTAAAAGCGTAAGTTCCGGTGCTGAAATATTTTGAAAGTCGCCTTTGTTGTTTCGTAGAATTTTCGAGCATTAACCCTGCCGGTCAGTTTTTCGAGCACTACGTACTCACGCGTTTTGTCCCGTTTTGTCAAAAGTCCCAACAAAGTAGATACACTAAACAGAGAAAAAGAATTCGTTCAATGCAGATTTTCCTACAAAGCAATCTCAGCGAAAAGTACCAGTGAACATCTAGACAAGACTTCTTTCTCTATTCTTTAAGCAGAGTGTATGTTGGCCATAACAACCACACCGTAAGTTCGGCCTACTCCAGGTTATACAAAGAAACGAAGCGTGACCCCATTCGCTACGAATATTTCGTGTCATCAAATAAACAATCAGCGCATTCGTATTTTGGCTCCCACGTCACTGTTGACAGTCATAACTTTGAAGTTGTAGACAAATTCGTTTATCTCGGAAACAGCATTAACAACATCAACAATATCAGGCTTGAAATCCAACGCAGAATCACTCTTACCAACAGGTACCACCAGGACTGAGTAGGCAATTGAAAAGTAAAATCCTCTCTCGACGAATCAAAACCAAACTCTACAAGTCGCTGAGATATGTTGCAGAGGCCTGGACGATGTCGACATCCAATGAGGTGGCATTAAGAGTTCTGGAGAGAAAGGTTTTGCGGAAGATGTCCTCTGCGCGTTAGCAACGGCCAATACCGCAAACGATGGAACGATGAGCTGTACGAATTTTATGACTATATTGTCAAACAGCGAGGGCAAGGAACGAGTGGCGCGCTACTGCTGATTCGGTTATAATCACGTAAGCGGTGTCTACGCCTAAGAAAAAGAAGATTTTGTCTAGGGCTTTTACCAAACGAGTATTTTCTTACTTCAATAGGGCGTTTGAATACCACTTATGAAAAAAGCATCAGTCATGTGTTCGGTTATGGAATGTGAAGCTGGCCAAAGTCTTTACTATTTAAGAGAGACAAGGAGAAGGACAACCCTACACCAACACTTACCTCTACCTGAAAAAGTTGATGTTCCTTTACATATGAATATAGTTACTCTTTGTTTAGCATGCACATCACATACGGTTGTCAGCAATTAAAATCAGATAAGTTACTCGCAGCTTCAGAGATAGAGGTATCCGTAGTGTAAACCAGAAAGTCATAAAATCTTATTTTTTCTTTGCACAAAGAAGTAAACACAGAAATAACAACAAACAGCGATAAACCGAAAAATGTGAATAGTTGACACTCAATGAAATTTTGCGAATGCGTTATGCCGCCTCCGAGCTAGAGTTGGCAGAGCCCCACTCCGCCACTTGTCTTCATATTATGCGGCATCGCATGGAAACGTGTGAATTCACCGCGTGTGATTGCTCACTCAGGCAGCAGAGGCAGCAACAGCAGCCATCAACACTCGAGTGGACCCATTTAATCTGCATAATTTCCTTAACACCCCCTTGAGCTATTATCATCCACCCATGAAGACGCTCATACTCACATGGGCAGCTAAAAAAATATATAAGCATACATACACACATACAGATGTACGTGCTTGGCTCGGTGTCAATGACGCTGCGGGACGGAAGTGTCGCTCCTGTCGCCTGTCGTCGTCATCATCACCAGCTCTTCTATTCACGCCTCGTGCGCGTGTGTATGTGGTGGTTATTGCTATTCCTTCAGCGGTGGTTGGGTGTGTAAGTGTCGCTCTCGCTGATGGTCCTTCAACCAAGTGTCAAGTGTCTGTTAACAGCCCTCAACTTTTGATGTGAATATACGATTTTTTTCATAATTTTTTTTTTATTTAAATAACGGTTTTTTGTGTTAATTTTTTTCTTTTTTTTCTCATTTATAGCCTCTAACGCGGTGTGAAATGTGTTGGGCGTTTTTGTCAACAGCTCAAGTGTTGATTTGTATGCCCTTTTATTGCATTGTTGCTATTATTTTTGTATTTTTTTTATGTACATAAACTTTTGCTTTCGGTGCCACTGATGAATTCTATTATTTGCGCTTAATTTTATGACCTTGTTGCATATACATAATATGAAGAGGATGAGCGGAAAAACAAATTATGGAAAATAATAGCAAATTTAAAGAAAAAAAACAACGGTAAATAGCAATAATACATATGTATATCTTCTCTCCAGATAAATGTTTCATAAATCCGTACAAAAATAATATTTTCCTATTAATCACGCAGATTGCTAATCTTTACTATTTAGCTTTATAAGAATTAATATAGAAATCACTTGAGAATTGCAGCGCCACAGAGAATGAAGTTTGCAAGCGTTGATGATATTAAAGAAAATCGCCTAAAGCAGGCAATGAATATTGAATGTCTATGTCACTAACTAGGAAGCGTGGGGATTTTTATACTAAAGGGTGATCCAAGTAGATGTACTTTTTTCAATAGCCTTTTTTTTGACAGATCACGCGTGAGTCGTGTCCAGTTGCCATGTTATTTTTGTTCAGTATTGTTTGGCATTTCATCATGGAAAGACTGACGCCTGAACAACGTTTACAAATCAATCTCTTTTATTACGAAAATTCACGTTCTGTAAAGAATGTGTTTCGCGCGCTTCCACTTATGGTCTACATAATCGGCCTAATGAGCGTACTATTCGCAACACCATCACCCATCTTGAGACCCAGCATTCATTATTGGATAATATTCGATATATATAATAGACCACTTCTAGCACACAGTGAAGAAAATATAGCGGCTGAGACTGTACAAGAAGACCGTGAACAGTCGATTCGGTGCCATTTGCAGCAGATCGTACTGACGTATGCAACGACTTGGCGCATTTTGCGCCGAGGTCTTAAATTGAAAGCGTACAAAATACAGCTTGTGCAAGAACTGAAGCCGCTCGACCCTCCCAAGCGGCATCGCTTCGCTCAATGGGCTCTTGAAAAGTTCCAAGAAGATCCGACGTTTTCGATCCAAATTTTGTTCAGCGATGAGTTCCCTTTCTGGCTCAATGGGTATATGAACAAGCAAAAATGACGCATTTGGAACGAAGAGCAATCTGAGGAGATTCAAGAGCTGTCATTTCATTCAGAAAAAACAACGGTTTGGTATGGTTTGTGGGACGGTGGAATCATCGGTTCATATTTATTCAAAAATGATGCCGATGAGAACGTAACCGTCAATAGCGACTGTTATCGCGCCATGATAACCGACTATTTGATGCCTGAAATTGAAGTTCGTTATATCCGCAATATTTGGTTTCAACAAGACGGCGCTACTTCCCACACATCTCATCAATCAATGGATTTATTGAGAGAACACTTCGGTGACAGTTTTGGGCCGGTCGATTGGCCACAAAGATAGTGTGATATCACACCGTTAAACTTTTTCCTGTGTCGAAATACTCGAACGAGTCATCCAAAATTGGACTCAACGGATGGACCATCTGTGACGTCGCCGGGCCATCATTTGAATGTGATAATCTTCAAAAAATAAATGCCATAGAATGTTCTTTCGTATGATAATAAATATTAACCATCAAATTTGAACTTTCTGTATTTTTTTCTTTCAAAAAGTAGGGAACCTAGAAATGGATCACCCTTTATATATAATCAGATGAAGCAATCATTAAATACCTACTTAGTAGAAAATTCAGGATTTTTGAAAGTTTTCGGACATTTCGGAAAGTGTTTTGTCTGGAAACATAACTAAATGAAAGGTGAGCCAGCATTAGCGTTTCTAAAAATGTAACGAACACATACAAGTATATATATAAAAGAAAGCACGTTCAACTATTTTTCAATGATTTTGCCTTTCTTGAAATACCTCAGTATTCTGATTAGTGATGATTTCAGTATTCTGATTCATTCATATGGCTACCGCAGTTGGCCTTGCGGTAGTCCATTCAGTTTTGTCTGTTGGCACAATTTTTCAACACATTTTCGATTACGTGGCCCTAGATATTTCCAGGTCATATGAAGCGTGTCTGGATGGTTGTCGTCATAGTCCAACACAGTCAAATTGCAGCTGCGAAACGAATCCCCATTTCATCTAATAATGCGATTTCCGAGCACATTACGCAAAAGATCGATTGCAACCCGTTGGTATTTTTGTATGGAGATGAAGATAAATAATGTTGAAATTTTTCATGCTTTTTTTCTCTTTCTTCTGCATTGGCGCCAACACCGTCTTCATCTGATACTTCTAACGGACTGGAGGTGCTCATCTTCCTCTGCTTCCACCAACGGGTACTTTCCCAGCTGAAGTGCTTTCATCCATTCAGACATCTTGACTTAGCCATCGTAGACGCTGTCTCACGCTAAACTATCCCCATATAACTCGTACAGCTCACCGTACCACCGTCTACCAACGCGAGGGTCAAGAATTTTCAGCAAAGCTTTTCTCTCGAAAACTCCTAAAGCTGACTCATCGGATCTCAGCTTAAGACGAAAATGATGAGCGACTTGTAGAGTTTATTTTTAGTTCGTTGAAGAGGGCTTTCGCAAGAATAATCCTCCGTTGAACTTCCAGGCCGGCATTGTTGTTCCAGGTGTTAATGCTGATTCTTAGATAGACGAAATTAGCTACGACTGTAACGACTGTCAATAATGACTTGGGATCCGAGTCGTCTTACCCTCGCTCCCTAAAAGACAGCAAATGGCTTCTTTGTCTAACCTAGAGAAAGCGGAAGTAACGGTGTAGTTGTTATGGCGAATGAAAACAATATCATCGAATTCGTCAGCAATTGTACTTCTTGTAAAAGATTGTACTTTATCTATTTAGCTCTGGAGCTCATAGTATTTTTTCCAGCATCAGATTGAAGTAATCACACGATAAATAATCACCCTGTTTGAATCGTCATTTGCTATCGAACGGCTCGGAGAGGTTCTGACAAACTCTGACTGCGCTTATGGTAATATCCAGCGTCAGCTTACATAGCTGCCTGAGTTTTTGGGGATATTAAATTCAGACGTAGCGGCGTCGAGTCAGCTCCTTATCGTGCTGTCAAAGACAGAATTTAAATCGATAAAAAGCTGGTGTGTATCGAATCTTTTCTCTCGGGTCTTATCCAAAAATTTTCTTTCAATTTTTGTTTTATCAATTCTTTTCTGGTCCACACCTGATATTAGTTCAATATTTTAGGCTTCATTTAGAAGACAATGGATGGATGGAATGAATATTTGCCTTTTTGAGATTACTGCTCCACAACCAAAACTAAAACACGAAGAAACTACTTCAGGTTGATTTAATATGGAGGTAAACACAATTCAGATTGCCTGGTTAAATATTTATTTAATAAGAAGATATAGATATGGTTCAATATACTACTGTTTTACTTAGACTTTTGGATGCTGTTACAATCCTCAGTTTTTCAAGTGAACCTCAGAGGTAATAAAAAAAATTTCACAGGCCTGGGAGATTCCAATAGTATGGAATTATAGATGAAGTACGTGCATAATAGCAGAATAATGTATTTTGGTATGGTTTTGAGGTTAGCTATCATATCAATTACCAAGAAATTTAACAATGGCACATGGAGGCACCTATATTTGATGTAAACTGAAAGAGGAGTTATTACGGCACACTTTGGTAGTAATATCCAACTGTAGGCAAGTGTAGCTAAACTAGCAGTTCTAAGGATGTGAAGGAATATCATTATTTTTATTTAGTTTCCTAAAACTACCTATAAATAAGTAGATCAGCAAATACTTTTCACCTTCTGCAAAGCGATCTTCAGCCCATTGTGCGAAATGAAATCGCATCGAACGGTCATGAGTCTTCCGTTCTTGGACCAATTATGCTTTATAAGTATTCGTACTGAGGTCGTTATGCAAAATCTTTCGTAAAAAACTCCACGAAATATTTAATACCTGTGAACGGCGTCGAATTAATATTAATGGCTGTTCGACTCCACGTAAATTTCGTACTGCATATTTAATACATTTTCGATGTCATTAAAGATGTCAAAGCTCAGATAAACCATAGTTTCGAAAGCAAACGACACAACATTTCAGAGAAAATGAAAATGTATGATTTTTGGCTGAAAACACGAAATACTTTGACTATCCCAAAAAAATTAATAGCCAAGAAGAGGAAATGAATGACCACTGTACTTCTAGTGGAAAGGTCAGTGGATCCTTGCACTTTCAGGTGTGTTTTAGGTGGACATGCCTAGTCTTCCTAGGTTAATATAGGCTATTTGAGAGGTAACGCACTCAGTGTCAGCAACCACATAAACAATTATATGACAGATCCCTTTTGTTGTCACTTTGCCAAGCTCTCGAATGACCAAATGAAAAATCTACAAAAAAAAAAAACAGTGTTAATAACGAAGCCTCAAAGACAGCACATCCAGGTACCCTATGACTATCTTAAGTAGGCTAAAAAAGTCAAGATGACCTTATCTTAATCTCGAAACTGAAGAAGTACTAAAATAATTTCACCATCAAAAAGTTAGCCTTAAAAGTATCACTCTGGATCCGTTTTCTTCTTGCGCCTGATCTAATCCAAAACTAGACAGTCTCACTAAAGAAAGCGATATTGAAAGCTGAAAAAATGGAAGTTCCTTTTTCTTTCTTTTTTAGCTTCCACCAGCGGTTACTGCAGTTGTACTTGTCCATGATTTCTCACCGAATTGGCATGTCTTTGTTGAAAAAGAGCTTTTGGAGAACTTTGAAATTTTAGCGATATCAGACGGTACTTCGAATATTCGGTGTTTTCGATTAATTTTTAATTTTTTTTTTTTTCATCAAATATATCTTGGCTCCTTCTTCGACATCAATTTTCTTCCTATCGTTCTATTTAAACTAGTTCTAAAATGACCTTATACGTCGGGATCGAAAAAAGTACTGGTGCCATACTGTTCCCTAGAGAAGAGTGAACGCAGCGGTCGTTGTGCGAGAGAGATACTAACACTTTAGAAGAGGCCGATATACATAAGTATCAATGAGTTAGAAAGCTGGCCGACGGGGGCAATGCTTGAAAGTTTTAGGAACAAAAATGCAGTGGTTTCAAGATCGGCGCATATTCATGAATGACCCAAAAGGTGATCTCGCGACTGATATCCAGAAAGCACTAAATTTGTGGAAGTAACATTTATCCATCCTGATAAATTGTAGTGAAAACGCAACATCTGAAGATGGCGGACACGACTGCGCAATCAATGACAATTTAACAAACATTCCTTTAGCCGACTGTGATGAAGTTCGAATAACAATTTCTAGCCTGAGGAACAAGAAAGCGCCGTAAGCCGTTGGCTCGCCGGTCAAGCCATTTTATTAAATATAACGGCGAAGAACAGGCAATATGCAAGCATGAGATTTTATGTAGAATTGTGTATGCATGAAAGACAATCTAAACCTACGTGTGATCTGCCTAAGCCTTAAGTAGGTGTTTATTATCATACGAAAGAACATTCTTCGGCATTTATTTTTTGAAGATTATCTCTTTAAAATGCTGGCCGCGGATACATCTCAGATGGTCCATCCGTTTAATACAATTTTCGGTGACTCGTTCGCGCAATTCGACTGGTAACTGGCGAATGACATGCTCCAAGGCCTGAATCGAAGCGGGATTGTCCCATACATATCCTCACAGGAAAAACTCAATAAACCCATTGATTGATGCAATGTGTGAGTAGTGGTGCCGTCTTGTTGAAACCAAATATCGCGGAGATCACGAGTATAAATTTCAGGCATCAAATAGTCGGTTATCATGGCGCGATAACAGTCGCCATTGACAGTTACGTTCTCAACGGCATCACTTTTGAAAAAATATGGGCCGGCGGAATCATCGGTGGAATCAAAGCACACCAAACCGTTGTTTTTTCTGGATGAAATGACAGCGCTTGAATCTCTTTAGGTTACTCTTCGTCCCAAATGCGGCAACTTTGCTTGCATACGTACCCATTGAGCCAGAAATGGGTCTCATCGCTGAACAAAATTTGGCTAGAAAACGTCGGATGTTCTTGGAACTTTTCAAGAGCCCATAGAGCGAAGCGATGTCGCTTTCAATTTAAGATCTCGACGTAAAATGCGTCAAGTGGTTCCATACGTCCGAGTTTTTGAGAACGGCGTCGAATCCACTCTCCGTGGTCTTCGTGTACACTCTCAGCTACATCCGCTATATTTTCTTAACTGCGTGCTGGACGTGATCTATTTGGTCGAATATTATTAAATAATGAATGCTGGTTCTCAAGATGGGTTATGGTGTTGTGAATAGTACGCTTAGTAGGCCGATTATGTTGACCATAAGTTGAGCGAAGCGCGCGGAACACATTCTTTACAGAACGTGAATTTTCATAATAAAGTTGAATGATTTGTAAACGTTGTTCAGGCGTAAGTCTCCACGATGAAATGCAGCTTGACGGGACGCACGCGTGATCTGTCAAAAAAGGCTATTGAAAAAAGTACCTCTACTTGGATCACCTGTTGGTCAGGCAAATTCAATATAGTTCAGATATTCGCAATGCGTTAAACTGGGTAAAGGCCCATGAAAAAAGTATCGACACAACCAAGCCCTTTATCGATTTTAAAGTAAACTTTCGATAGCATGAAAAGAGGAAGAAGCATAAAATGGCCCTGTTATTTTGACTAATCTAAGAGATTTTTATCTCAATGACTTTCAGCATAGGGCTAACCAAAGAAGTCTGAAAAAAACTTCTCGATAGGTAACAGTTGTCTTCTCATTAAAAAAAACTAACCTCACTTTCTCCGATGAAAGTAATGTACATAGAATCAGGTTGTTCAACCAAGTACTCATCATCACTGAAAACAATACCAACAAGAGGAATTTCAATTCAACTTTAAACCGTCTTTGTCCAAAGATCTTGACAACTTGACTGAGCGCACAGCTTGTTGGCGCTTAAAAACTTTCTAAGCGGATTGTGCACCTTGAAACATACTTACTCACACAATAACTGTAAACTTCACCCCACCAAGTGGCAAGAGACAAACAAACAACTTAATATACAAGAAAGATGAGTTGATAAAAGAAATAAAATCAAAATATTGCGACAAAAAATAGCAGAAATATAAATAATTTGAATGCAGCAAGGAAAAGAGAAAGTGAAATATGAAGAAGGGTGGGAAAAAGGAGGGAAAAAATTGATCAAACAATATACATACATGTAGTTACAGCAGTAAAGCGCTACAAAGAATCTT